>CAEGAD010095352.1:0-71614 GCA_903067055.1 Poeciliopsis paucimaculata | reverse complement strand
ATATGCGAAATTTCTTTATGTAAACAATAACATGCAGGGGGGCTATATTTGTAAATCTGGTTATGATTAAGTCAGTGCCTCACCAGCTATGAACCTAGCAAAAAATGAATCAATTGCTAAATTAATCTCATTAATTGTTTCAGTTCTACATGGAATGTTGATATTTAGATCATTTTGATGTGAGCTTTGATGATTTTTGTCTATTTTGAGGACAGTGAAGTGAATGAAATGGTCTCCAAATTGAACATTCTTAGTATTTGTCTCATTTCTAGATTATATGCTCATTTTTACAGAATAGTTATTAATAAAACTTAAAAAGCAGAAAACAATGACATCGCTGATTAAATATTATTTGTCATGTTAAATATCTGTTTGTAAGTTGAGTTTTTTTTTTCTCTATCCATGACAGGTTTAAGGATTTCTGATCAGATTGGCCCTCCAGCCGCCCAATCAGGCGACAGCCAGGCTCAGTAAGGAGGGAGACCAGTGCTAGAGACCCCCTACTGCATCCACACTGTCACTCCTCACACTCCATTCTCAGCACCATGTCCATCCCCAGCAGCAGCCCAGAAAGGGAGAGCTCCGCTGGAGTCCAGCTGGAGTGCCCCTCGTCTCCTCCTGGTTTGGATGCAGACCCCCCATCAACAGGCAGCCCAGTGCTCAGCCCAGACTCTTCCTCCCATGATGCAGTGCTGTCGGCACCCGCAGCCTCTCCTGCAGACTCAGAGAATCTGAGTCCAGATGAACTTGAGCTGCTGGCCAAACTGGAGGAGCAGAACAGGTAACAGCTGAGCTATTGTGCTGCCTAAACAACTTAAATTTACATATAAAGAAGGAAGTTCCCGTCTGATTGTGGACTGGAAGTTAATTTGTAATGATCACTGCAACAGATTAAACAATGGGGTTTGTTTAATTTTCAAACTGAAGAACAAACTACTTCCCTGCTGCCACAGTTCTGTTCTTAAACAGAACTGTGGCATCATCAACCTTTGATAATGGTCAAAGATAATGGTCAAAATAACAAAAAAGATGCAGTGCTTCCAGACCTAAAATAATGCAAATAAATCAAGCTGATATTCGTTTAGAAATAAAAATACTAATGTTTTAACTCGGGAAGAGTTCAGAAATCAATATTGGGTGGAATAACCAGAAGGTTTTCAATGGGTTCAGTGCAGTGGACGCTTAATTTTTTCCAGAGCTGTGTAACTGGAAGGTGATAGTATTAAAGGTCATGTTGCTGAGTCACAATAACAGCCGCATATATACTGACTGACTCTGGACTCTGTCAGCTTTAATTACAGCAGCTGTAACAAATGGCTATTAAGCTTGCAGTAAAGGTGGCATTGAATTTATACTCAAATTAGCCTTTATTTAAGTCTGCAGTAGTGCAGTATGACTATAGTCCTTTGCAGAAGTATTCACACCTCTTGAAGTTGAAATAAGATCAAAATTGATCTTTTTGAGCCAGCATTCAAAACACTAACACTGCACCACTCTGAATACACAAACTGAAACATGGCATTGGCAGCATTATGATAACGAGAAAGAAAATATATTTGATGCTGTTGAAGACTTAAAATGAGAGCAGAATGTCACCTTCCAAAAGGACAACAACTCTAAACATGCAGGCAGCCCTACAGTGGTTTAGATTAAAAAAATAATTACGTATTAGAACGGCCCAGTCAAAGTACAGACCTTAAGGCAATTAAGAATCTATTTAAGAAAAAAAAAAAAGAAACTAACATTTTGACTTTCTTGTCTCTCCAGTGTCAAGCTGATAGAGACATACCTCAAAAGTTAAAGTTAAAAATAATTACTCTCTGGGGTCAAATAAAAATGGATGCCATACTTCCCAGATTAATTTGTTAACAAGGAAGTACTTTGTGTTGGTCTTCTAAATAAAATATAATTGAATTTATGCTGCAGGGTGTAGCCATGAGGTTTAGTCTCTTATTTGGTTGCCTTTAAGAATAAAACCCATGGATTTAACAAGGAGCAATGTCCCATGGGAATTTAAGAGACGAGAGAGAAACAAAAAAACAAATAAAAACAGGGAACTGTATAATTACAAGTGTGGGGGGGAAAGAGAGCACTTTCATGAAGCTTAAGATCAACTTTCCTCTGAAAATGACAGAATTTCAGCAAAGCTAAAGGGATATTCACTCAATCACCTTTGATTTTGTTTCAAAGGTGACATGAAAAAGGAACTGCAAGATGTAGCAAAAGCTCTTGCTGAAGTAGAACAGTGTATTGTGGCTCTGTAGACCAAAAAAATATTGGAACAAGTTGCCATTAAATATGAGCCAAGAGTCTTCTGTTGCTATTTAAGTCCTTCTTAAAAACACACTTTTTATAACATCTGGAGTCTTTTTAGTAAATCTTATTCTGTTTTTACTTTATTATTATTGTCTCGGGTTTTATCTGTCCCTACAGTACAGCAGTTTGGGAAAACATTTTGTTTTATGTGCTTTTTCTTAAATTAAATGGACTGAATTTTGATTGGACTGGTTCCAGAAGAAACATTTGAAGTCCTAGAGGACATGGAGGGCGACAAACTTGCTGATAGACGTTATCCTAAAGCGCATGAACTGTTTGCATGCAGGTTGCTGGAGGCTGATTCTAAGTCGATGCGATCCATGAGCGGCTCGCGACGCAACAGCGGCTCCTCGTTGGTGTCCAGCTCCTCTGCCTCCTCCAACCTGTCGCACTTGGAGGAAGATACCTGGATCTTATGGGGCCGAATTGTTAATGAGTGGGAGGAGTGGAGACGCAAGAAGGACAAGCTCCTGAAGGTGAGGTACACCTAGGCTTTAGATTTAATAAATGTGCACTGTAGAGTTTGGATAATTCAGTCAACACAAAGGGGTTTTAAAAGGTATATTAAAAATCTGGAACTGGTGGGAGTCACACAAACTCAGGAGGAAATGAAACCGAGATCCTGATGTTAGCAGCTGAATAGATGAGTTAAACAAACCCAGAGTAGCATTAATCTCTTAGATGACGCATCAGCTGCCCTTCCTAAACACATAAACCTTAGTGTTTTTGATTGGGGACCAAAATGAGAAGATGTTACATTTTCAGTTAGTGTGGTTCGCTTTCACCAGCTGAAAGCGAACCACACCTTTTCTTAATTGGTTTGTGCCAAAACAATTGAGAAAAAAAAAATTCCCCCTCACCTGTGGTGACTTTGCACAAGAACCACTAAAGAAAATGATGCGAAAACACTAGGATTGGGGACCGATTTTAGCGGCTTTATCGGTTCTCTTTTGTCTTCAGAAAATGTGTCAAAAACTCTTCAACAATAGCATCAGCACTGTATTTATTCCTCTCATCATGGACAACAAATCTTGCAGATTTGGGAACATTTGCTCTTTATTTCTCTAAGTTATCTGGGGGGGGGAACCAAATATTTCACCCAGCTCTTTCTTAGTTGTAATATCACTGTGGTTCGTTTTCTAATTTTGGACACATGTGTCTGAAAAATGTTTTGTTGGTGTTATTTGTCATGACCTCTGTTTTGCAAAAGGCTTAGATGTATTGGTATGCACAGCCAGCACTCCTTCCTGTCCATTCTCTGTGTCGCATTCCCCTCTGTCACACAAACCAAATTTACCCGTGGGAAGAAAAGATGGATGTGAGACAAGAGAAGAAAAAATATTGTCAGCAGCATGGGAGAGTGAAAAAAAAAATAAACATGGTGTATTTAGTAACTTATTCTGATTAGATGTTTTTTGTAAGTGCTCTTCTTTTTGCTGGCTTCTTCAAGTTTACTTTAAAGGTTAGTTTAGATCTATGAGCCATCATGTTTATTGCATTTTGTTTTACACAAAATCATTCTTAGATCATGAGATCTAAGTCTCGTCAGTCTCTGTCCATTTTGAGCTCCTTTTCAGAATGAGCTCTTTCAGGGCCTCTTGTCACTTTAAATTAAAATAAGCTGCTTCTGTCCACTTGTTGTACACTCACATATGAAAATGGCTGCAAACATATCCTCACATATAAAACTGTACATTTTTAAAAAGCAGAAGTTGAGCTTGTTATTTTGTCAGTTGAGCTTCCTGCACAACTAACAAGAATGCAGCAAATGGTGTCTGGATGGCAAGTCAACAACAAAACACCTCTCTTTCCCAGCAGCCATTGCACAGCAGATGCAGCAGTAAAACCAGCTGATCAAACATGATTGGGCTCCGCTTGGGTGGCTACACAACAGCACAGTTTCCGTAGAATGTGACTTAACAATCGGGAGGTTTTTGAAACCACTCATGTTCTAGACACCAAAAAACATTAACTTATTTTAAGCACCTCAGTTGTTTTTAGAACCAAATTACAAAAAGGGCAAAAATATACAAAATGTGAATCGTACATCTACGTCCCCTTTTAAATCTTTGATAGGTATTTGCTCAGTTAGTGTCGAATGAGTGTCTCATTCAGCCTTATGCATTTGCTTTCCAGGAGTTGATAAGGAAAGGTATTCCCCATCATTTCCGTGCCATCGTCTGGCAGCTGCTGGGCAACGCCACCGACATGCCGGTGAAGAACCAGTACTCTGAGCTGCTGAAGATGTCGTCTCCCTGTGAGAAGCTAATCCGTCGGGACATCGCCCGCACCTACCCGGAGCACGAGTTCTTCAAAGGCCAGGACAGCCTGGGGCAGGAAGTGCTCTTCAATGTCATGAAGGTGAGCGCTTCTGCTTTTCATCAGAGACTGGACTTTGATGGGTTTAACTTGTCAGACATTTATCCCTCCATGTTTGTTATTTTAATTAAACCAGATTCATCATAAATGATTTGCAAACTCTCTGTAATCTTGCCAGGAAATCCAGTATTGATTGTTTACTGTTTCTTTTGACAAACATCACTTGGTGTCACATTGAGGACAGTGACTAGCCCTTTATGAATTAAGTCTTTTTGTGGTTCTAACAGTGTTGGGAATGGGTTTTGTATGGCACTTGTATCAGTTTGACCAGCACAAACTCAAATATATGGTTGATGGTAATTTTTGTCTGATCACCAATCATTCCCCAGTAAGCTTTAAATAATCTCTGCTCAGGTGAACTCAAGGGTTTCTTATTTTCTACCAAAAACAAGTTGAAACGACTTTCCAGATTTTTTGCAGAATAAATGTTAAATTAATGCTTTTGAAGTTTTCAATGTTTTTCTGTTTATTTTATTCTCAGCATTGGATAAACTTTTTATTTTTTTCAAATGAGCATATTGTTATTGCTTTAGTAAAAACAAATTGTATTACAGGCACACTGAGGAACACGACAATAAAAGTAGCAATCAGAATATATGGATTTGTAGGCAAAAAACAGAAAATAATCTTTGTGGCTTAAAATCCATAATCTATGCAGACAGTCAGAATTCACAAACACAAAAAATACTCTAACAACAAAGCCTTTCCAATATTAAAGATTCTATTTTACGGCTTTAATTTCATTGCGTGTCGTTAAAGTTTATTGCTCAACTGTACACAATAATTGTCTTCAATTATTTTTAAAAATTGTAGCAGCAGCACAAATGAAAAATGCTTAATTTAATTAAGTTTATTGTTATTGTCACAGGATGAATAATTATCTTAATAGCTCCTTTTGCTGGAGGGATAAGAAAAACGATCTACATTTTAATAAAAAAAACATAAACTAAAACTAAACAGAGGAGATGGACTTTGGTTTCATCCTTCCTGGTAATTGTTCTAAAGTTTTACAGCTTTTCATACTTCACCATATGTGACCAAAACCACTTATATGTTGGCATCGTTTGAGACATGTTTGGATCGTAAAATGACAACGACTCAGACAGTTATTTACCTTAACAGGCCTGATACTGTGATTGTTACTACATTTATAAGACTGATACTTTTGATCTTTATTCAGAACTGTAGAAATCTTTTGGGTAAGAGGTGAATATGAAGTCCAATTGTCTTCCACTTAAACACATAGAAGATATATAATTATTTTCTTTATTTCCTCGGTAAACTGTAAAAGATAAAATATTGCTCATCCCTGGGGATTAATAATGAAATTAGGCTGTTAAATTAGCCAGATTTACAGGGTGCTTTGTCTCATTTTAGAAATATATTTCATCATCTGTAATTAGACAGCATGTTGCCATTCCTAGTTTTGAACTGCTGGAACACACTAATACACTGTAAAACGTTTGAGCTGAATTTAGTTATGAATTCAAGAGCTGAATAAACTAGAGTTTTTAGGTTGGCACTTAAAAAAATGAAAGTGGCTTGTTTCTGTATCCTGAGATGGAAGTGCGTTACATTGATCTAACTCTTGTGTTTTATTAAGGAAAATGCTTATTTTAAAGCTTGAGGATAATGTCCTGTTCACACTAAATGTTTCTGAGCCGAATTCATTGTGATGTTTAATAAAATTTATCATCAGATCAGAAATTTTGTTCATGCAATTTGAAACAAGAATTTAAATTATTCTAAAGTAAAATAAGTAACTATTTTAACTTGATATTATGACTAAAAAGAGAAATGTGGCTCTTTAACCAGGTGAGGACTTTTTTTCTTTTGCATATTGTGAAATAAATGTTTGGTTTGAATTGCAGCATTAAGTTAAAACGCTCAATTCATGATTAATGAACTTAAAAAAACAATGTTTAGACAACTTGCCTCTTATTGTTAAAACAACTTCATAAACTTTTTTTAAATATTATGTTGGGTACTTCGAAAATTTATACAGAAAGGGGGAAAAAAAGGAAAGTACAATAATAGGACAAAACTTGCAGAGCACTAATACAGAAAACAAAAAACAGGAGGCATGTACATAAATTACAGGAATTATTTGAGAAAAGTAATCAAGTTATATATAAACTTAAAGATATACATCATTCTGGTTAACTTCATGAACTTTTTCTGAAGTAAAACCAAAACAATTTTTTTGCTAACTTGAATTGCATTTTGATTTTTAAGTGAAACCACCTTCAAATGTTTTACAGTGCACTTTATGCTTATAAAACATACCATATGCAAATTTGCACATATTATAACCCGTATCAGCTTTGAAATTACAATATTCGGAGTAATTTTGTATATATTTACAATAATAAAAAGACAAATTAGTTTTATTGAAACAATCCCACTTATTATTTGACTTTTTTCACCTTTCCCCTTCACAAACACAGATTATGTTACATGGTTGTTCACCGGTTTTTGCGTTAACATAACTTTACCAAACTAGTGTTTAAATTCTGTTTCTAAGATGACGAAGACGTGTCATAAGGTGTTAAAAACTTGTTAACTGTCCTGATGTAACATGATGTGGAAGAGTCATTTCTTTCGCTTTTACTCTAAACCTTTTTTTGCAGCATTAATAATCATCAGGCTTTAACTTCAGATAACCTGTCACTTTGTTTTTACGCGATTAACTGCTTAATCTACTAATAACAATGTGCTGAAAATATGATGTGATTAGTTGTTACTACTTTCTATCCTTAAACTGCTTTTGTCCTGAAATAAAGGGAAAACAGGCCACACACTGTGCTGTTAATCACCATGGGAACCAGCTTGTTGTTTACTCCTGCAGCTGAGCTGCTCAGGAAATGAAGACGGATATCTGGGCACTCTCTAATCCCATTTCCCTGTGACTGTTCTGTTAGGATCTCAAAGGTTTTGTTTTTGTACCAACATGTAACATTACAAATGTAACGTATGTTTGATTTCTAGGCATACTCCCTTGTAGACCGAGAAGTGGGCTACTGCCAGGGCAGTGCTTTCATCGTTGGCTTGCTGCTAATGCAGGTACGAATTAAATAGTTTTTTTTTTTTAAGACATAATCCATAATGGGGATTTTATTTCAAACAGATTCAGTAACTGAATGTTTAAACACGGTACTTTTTGTGATAGAATAAGACAAGGAAGTACTTAATCAATTTAATTGATTGGACATTGCATATTAAATATTGTAGTAAATATATCGGATTTAACAAATCTCTAAGTTGCATCAATAGCACCATGAAACGAACAAGACAAAATACAAAAATAACATAAATACTGTTTTGCTAATAAAAATAAATGTATAAAAACTACATGCGATATAGACACATTTTATTGTCATTCAACTACATTTAAAAATGTCCAAATTGAAAAATTTTATTGCAAGGCTCCAATAATAAATAAATAAGTAATAATAAAAGGATCAATATAACTGTATATAATAAAAGATTGAACTAATGGGCGTTTAGTATTTGGTTTAGTTTAGTATGTGGTCTGAAAAATTGACCTTAAGAGGCCTATATCAAAGCGCTTGTGTCTTTTAATGTGTTTACAAAACTGTATTTGTTGTATTTTTCATTTTGCCTTTATTTCCCCAGGAAAATCCAACTCAGATTTACAATCCAGCTGTCCTCTGAAGGTTTCAGAGGTTTGTAAATTAAGTCTCAGTCTAGCCAGTTAATGTCTGGTTTGGTTGCAGCCAATTTGGGTACGTCTCCATCTTCAGTGTGTTCCCCGTCCTATGTGGGCGTGAAAATGGGCAGGAATGTGAGTGAGCAGGAATTGTGGTCGACGCAATCATGATGTCATTTTGCACATTTGTTAGGCAGCCAGTTTCTTCAAAATATCTAGATATATTTATTGTGGGTTGTCCCATCCAGTTGATGTTACACATGTTCTTCCACAGAAGGTAGATTGGTCTCCTTCCAGTAAGCATTAACCTCTAGATATTCAGCCAAAGTCTAGAGGCGGAGTGTCTCTAGACTTTGGCTAACACTTGAAGCAAATGTTAGAAAGTCCAACCTAAAATCTGTGGCATGACTTCAAATTTGCTGACTGAGTTCGAGGTGTTTTGCAAAGAAAAGCATAGAGAAATTTTAGTCTCAAGAACTGATGGAGATTTCCTGTTGGAAGTGCTGAATTAAAGAGGTGGCATTATGCATTTTTATGCATTGTGCCATTTTAAAGCACAATCAAGTAACTATGTTATTTTCAGTTATCACAAAATTGCTGTGTATATCAAAAGTGGTTTAAAAGAAATTTCACTTTGTAATTTAACACCTTGAAATTGGGCATCTGTCTTTTTAAGAAGCTCCTCCTCTTTCTGAAAGGCCGCCTTCAGCGCATCATTGCGACAACCTTTCTCCTTTGTGTCTTTAATGACAGCAGCTTTGGGCTGAGAAGTTGTTTATATGATGAGCTCAGAAGATGCACAGACTACTCTTTTCAGAATTTTATAGTTCAAAAAATATGAAAACCTTATAAATCTTTTACTTTTTTACTACTTTGTCTTCATCTATCACAAAGAATCCTGGTAAAATTCATTCGCATTTGTGGTTCTACTGCGAAAAAAGTCTGAAAAAATTCAAGCTTATAAAAAACGAGCCATATATTCCTTATTTTGTCCAAATAAGCCATATTGGACTTCCAACCAATAAATTAACTCCTTCACCTTTTGTCCTCCTCCCAGATGCCAGAGGAAGAGGCATTTTGTGTTTTTGTGCGACTGATGCAGGAGTACCGTCTGAGGGAACTGTTCAAACCCAGCATGGCCGAGCTTGGCCTCTGCATCTACCAGTTTGAATATCTTCTACAGGTAAAAAAAAACACAAAAAAAACAGAGCAAGAGTCATGCTCTTAATTGACCACAAGGGGGAGGCAAAACATTTATTTTGATCTTGAAAAGTCACTTCCTTTTAAGAGGTTTAGCTGTGTTTATGATTTGATGCCGCTTGTCACTGCAGGAGCAGCTTCCAGAACTGAACGTCCATTTCCGCTCCCAGAGTTTCCACACATCCATGTACGCCTCTTCCTGGTTCCTCACCCTTTTTCTCACCTTCCTCCCTCTACCTGTCGCCACCCGCATCTTTGACATATTCATGTATGAGGTAGGGAGAATTCTGCTGATTTATCAGGAGATTTTGTTCACAAGATAA
Source organism: Poeciliopsis paucimaculata (assembly GCA_903067055.1). Classification (NCBI taxonomy): domain Eukaryota; kingdom Metazoa; phylum Chordata; class Actinopteri; order Cyprinodontiformes; family Poeciliidae; genus Poeciliopsis; species Poeciliopsis paucimaculata. The sequence goes on along the minus strand of CAEGAD010095352.1, from coordinate 61,726 downwards.
CGTATATATATAATAAAATGTACGAACGGTTCCCAGGGCCTAGAGATTATCTTCCGTGTGGGTCTGGCCATCCTGCAGTACAACCAAACCGACCTCATTCAGCTCGACATGGAGGGAATGTCACAGGTAAGCGTCTGCAGCTGTGTGCCACTTTCTGTACAAAATAGTTTCATGTACAGATTCAGCCACGAGACAAAACACTCCATGTTCCAATTTCCCCACCGCACGCGAGCTTCCTGAGCACAACTAAGATCTAGTTCGATAACAAAAAAAGAAGCTTTGTACAGTTTAGGGCCTTTTTTTATCAGCATTGCATACAAAATGAAATGCAGTGTTTTATTTTTACTCTACAGTTTAAGTTTGTGGTCTAAAACCACATTTAGTCTGTTTGATATGTCTGCTATCGTCAGGAGGCAGCAGTTGTTTAAGTACACATGCAAAAGGAAACAAACCCATTGCCTGATAAAATGTGGTCAGATAAGTGAAATATGTCAGTAGCTGATCTTTATTGGCAGACAGAACTTGTGGAAAGAAGTAAAAACTATACCTGTCAGGTTTTAGAGGTAAACAGGCTTTATTCACTTATTTATGTGTGTTGCTTTGTTTTATTTTGTTCTGATTTATCTGAATATAGGTGCAATGGTGAAATCAGTGCATTTTTATTAGTGCAAAGAATGTTTTATTCATCATCAACAACCTTTATTTAACCAGGATAAAAACTTAGTGGCAGCATGATTACATTAGTTACTAACAAATAGAGACTCTTTCACTCAACAACAACAATATCATCATTAAAACTTTTAAAACATAGATCCTATAATCACTTTAAAAACAATGGCAGAGATTGTGTTTCTGCTGCTAGATCGTTTAAAATTACATCTAATATTGTAACAAATCACAGGAAAACATTGAGCTCAAAAGACATGATGATAGAAAATGTTCAGTTTACCGGAATAATTTTTACAATTTGCAGGAAAAACTAACACTAGCACTAATAGAGTAAAACTCCACATATAACAAACTATATTTTAAGTATCCATAATCAGGGTAAAATATCCTAGTCCAGATTTGACCAGTTCGTATGTTCCAGTGTTTTTGCTTATGTATTTCTGGGGTAGCCATGTAGCTAAAAACAGAGATTAAGTGCAACAGAAACCAGATATTGACAACAAGGCTGATAAAAATGCTTCTGTAAATGTTGTGCTGCTGTGTGACTTAAACATTCTTCTTCTAGACATCCGGGTCGCTTTGGGGACGTAAACCAATCACACAGAAATGAGATTTCTGTGTGATTCTGTGGTTCTATTAGTGGTATGAATGATGATCCAAAATAATTGGATTTCAGCACAAAATCGGAATTGAGCATCAATAAGAGCAGCCGTTCCATGTCTGCTTTGTAGAGGTTTGATATTAACGAGCGTCTTTGTCTTGTGTTTTCCTCTCAGCATTTCCAGAAGGTGATCCCCCACCAGTTTGACAGCTGCCCCGACAAACTCATCCTCAGGGCCTACCAGGTCAAATACAACCCCAAGAGGATGAAGAAGTAAGACGCCTCTTTACTCAGCTTCCATTGCAGAAACCGGAGGCTGAGTGAGCTTTATGCAACACTTAGGCTGTTCCACAGAAGCAAACACACATCCGCCACACTAAATTAGGAGAGATAGTCTCCTATGATTCGTGGTTTCTTTTAGTGCATCGTAATGTAAAAGGAAACTTGATTTAAAAATTCAGCTATTGGGAACATTTATAAAAAACTGTAATTTCTGATATTTATTTTTTTTCAGACTTGAGAAAGAATACACCACAATTAAGAACAAAGAAATGGAGGAACAGATTGAGATAAAGGTTTGTGTAATTTACATACTTATGCGTATAGAAAACCTATTTTTTTATTGTTACTACAGTCACTATGTTCTTATTTTGATTTTTTTTTAAGTATTAATACTGTTTGAAAAACTATAATGATAGTCTATAGTTTAAACCAGGGCTGTTATCTCTGGGAGGAGAAAGGCTGCCGTACTCCAGGCATTGGGCCAGTCAATTTAAGGATGCTTAAAACATCCTTAAATTGAAAAACAATAAAAACCCGGACATTATCATAAATCAATGAAATACCCCTGGGGTTAGGGTTAGGACGTTATGCTGCTAACACCTAGCGTTTGTCAACAACTCATAGGTGGAAGTGAAAGCGCTGCGCAACATAAATAGTCACCCGGTGCGCTAAATAATATAATTTATCAAAGCTTTGAGGCAGGTAATTTTCCGTGAGGAATTTTAATTATCGAGATACTCAAATCCCTCAGGGAATCGTTACAGCCCTAGTTTAAACTATAAACTATGTAATACAACAATGTGTTCTATTACATTGTGTTGTTTATATCTTTATGTACCAGCATTTTGAGTTGCCTTTGGCTGAATGGTGCCGTTTATGAATAAAGCTGCTTTGCCTTGCCAAGCTGCCTAAAATCTGACATATTCTATAAGTGCTTATTTACACCTGCTTATTTTGTTTGTTCAGAGATTACGCACAGAAAACAGGCTGCTGAAGCAGAGGATTGAAACACTAGAGAAGGTAAGAGAGCAGCTTCCTATCTTCAGTATGTTGATGTAAATCAGCAGCTCTGCTGATTTAAATCACACATCAGGTCAGTCTGGGAGTTTTATTCACCACTGGAATTGGAAACTGTAATGCTGTGGGTTTAAATTCATGCCTTTTTGTTTTGGGGTTTCTTTCACTTGTCCTTGTGTGAGTGTGTGCGATTGTTCAGCCGGTGAAAACTGATGTCCTCGTCTTCTGTGAAAGACGTTTTCTTAGAATTAACTTGATGCTGCTGCTTCTCTTGCTCACAAACATTTCTTCACTTCTCTCTTCTCTACATTTGTTTCCTTTTTGTGGTTTATCTTCCATGGTTTCCCACTCTTTTTTTTTTATTTCACCATCTCCATCACTTTTTTCGCCCTCTTGTTCCTCTCCATGGTTTCGCTGTAGGAGAGTGCCGCTCTGGCAGACAGACTGATACAGGTAGAGTACTGTTCACCACTTTCCCACAGACCTCTGGCTAACCTCTGCCTTACTCACACCTTCCCTCTCAGCCTCACTGCAGTAGTTTTCCATTAACCTGACCAGAATGCATGAACATAAATGATATGCTGTCTATCTTTTCAGCCCACGATATTGTCTGGTCCCTGAATGCATGTAGTTTTTAGCCATGATGGAATTATTTTATACATCATAATCCTTGCATGTGGCATGCCAGTGTTAAAATAACATATTTCTATCAGGATTTAATGCTAAACACCAACACAAAGTACCATGTTACTAATAGAAGGAGAACAGTACATCGATTATAAATGTATTTATTCATATGGATTCAGTCTAAAATCCACTTGCCATCATACGTATGGCAAGTGGATTTTAGACTTGCCATACGTATGATGGCGAGTCTAAAAAAATGTAATATTTACATTAGCATAAATATTACATTTATGCTAATGTAATATTAGCATAAATCCAGCTGTTCTGTGAAGGCCTCAAAGACGGAAAGAGGCAGCAAGCTGAGTTAGTGAAAAGTGTAAGTCAACATTTCTCATTGTAATTCCAGTACAAATAAAATATTGTTTGAAAGAAGACGGTATACACTGAAATAGACGGATCACAGAAAACAAGCTGTGAAAATCTTCTCATCACATGAGACCAAAATTAAACTTTTATGCCTATACATGATGGTGAACGCACATAGTACTGGAATACCGGTGCTAAAATTTTACCTTCCAGCAGAATAACGACCCTAAATGTACGGCGAGAACCACCGTGGAATAGTTCAGACAGAAACAATTTAATGTTTTAGAATGGTTTAGTCACAGTCTAGACCTGAATTTAATTTAGAATCTGTGGCAAGACTTGAAAATTGATGAAGAGTCACCATGCAGTCTGACTGAAGAGGATTGCAAAAGAGAATGGGTAAGCGGGGGTGGAGTTGCAGCTCCACAAGGTGGAGTATTTTTGTTTAGTGTATATTCCAATATTTTGACACAATTGTTATAAGTGAAGTAATCACGACATTTGTCCATCTTATAAGTGAAATAATCTGCCAGTGCACCTAGTTCTTTGTCATCTATATTCAGGAGTTATTTACTTAAAATAAGCTCTTATATTTTGCTGAAAAGTTACTTAGAGGCTAGATATTTAAGTAAATAACTCCTGAATATAGATGACAAAGTCCTCGTTCCACTGGAAGATTATTTCACTTATAAGATGGAAAAATGTCGTGATTATTTCACTTATAACGATTGCGTCACTTGTAATTGCTTGTAATTATTTGTTATTATTACTAGCAGAAGAACTATTAGCGGAACTAGTATTTTTTTCATCAATATTGAGAAATTATTTACTTGAAACAAGCTCTAATGCTGAAAAGTAGCTTGTTAGTGGCGTCTTATTTCAAGTGTACCAAGAAACTAAACCAGGAATAAGATTTTGGAAAGACTTTCTTATTTTGTTGTGAAGTGCTGACTCAGATGAGGTGGCTAGAAATGGATGCTACGCTTACATAAATATTTTTATGTGCAAAAATATTTGAAAGCTACGTACCGTTTTCCTTCCACTTCACATTTACTTTTTGTGGAACTGTTGCATAAAATCCCAAGAAAATGGGGAGTGAAAATATAATGAAGAATAAAATCTTATTTTCTTATTTACCAAAAAGAGTCAGTAGGAACAGTTTCTTTTTGACTTTAGACATCAACATCACTTACTCTAAATTTACCAGCTTGATTTTTATAAAACTTTATCAAAATAATCAGCATACTGTTTTACTGGACAAGCTGGAAGGACAGTTGGTTTCTGCTGTAAAGTCCCAGGCATGCGCTTTTTGAGCAAAATTAAACCAACAAGTTATATGCTACAGTTTTGTGCTTGAACTATTGATCCTTTGCGCATGACGTCACTCTCTTTGAAACTCCGCCATGACGAACGTCAAATCAATAATCAAATCTGCTTTAAACGCGCATCTTTGCAGCGAACACTTTTCACAAGGCAAGCCGACTAACGTTCATATAATTTATAAGTATTATTAGAACGACATCAAATATCGCAATATGGCGAAGGTACGTGCATAACGGCCAGTAACCATGGAAACAGTGCCCCCACCGTCATGTAGCCTAGCATGCACGGAAAAAACTGGTTAGCATCTCGCCTTCTGTACGTTTTTGGCTGCTCCCGTTGAAGGGGAACCGCTGTTTATGGCATAGTGATATAAATCATGTGGTGTGAATTCACCACATGATTACAAAGTCGGTCATTTGAGCAACACGTCAGGAGGGAGGGGGGTACGAGGCGGTTTCTAAGCTAGCCGTTTCAATCAGGTGTGTTACATTCACAGACAAAGAAGCCATGAATGAACTGGCAAAAACAACTTTGGAACACAATTTCAGTCGCTCTGCTGCATAGAATGATTTGGTGATTTCGCTGCAAAGGGTCAATAGATTTGAGAGTGTGATTCTCTTCTAAAATAACTTTTCAAAGGGGAAAACATCTGTTGTGCAACATGTAGCAGACATGTTTCCCTTAACTGTATGTTTTCTGTATCCCCTTATGTAACCATAACATGCCCTTCATCCCTAATTTCCTGCATGTTCACACTGAAGCTCTGCTGTTGATCTTGACCCTTTCTCTGGCTGCTAATCCAGGGTCAGGTGACTCGAGCACAGGAAGCAGAGGAGAACTATGTCATCAAACGGGAGCTGGCGGTGGTGAGACAGCAGTGCAACACTGCCAGCGAGAACCTGGAGAAAGCCCAGGAAACCATCAGGGAGCTGCAGCAGCAGAAGGTGAATGAGTAAAGATGTTTCAAGCTTCACAGCCACTTTAAAAAGAAAGATAATCTGAGGAGAAATTAAACACCATTCTTCTCTGCGGTGTACCTATTATATGAACACATTCTTATTAATGTCTATTTGCAAGACTATAGAACATTTCTGCAGTGTTGCAGAGACAACAAAACCAAGACAGCAATGAGTTTATCAGGTTTGGTGCTGATTGTTTGGAACTTCATGTTTTACTCCAGCCTACACTGAAAAAAGAAAACAGGTGATCCAACTTAAATATATTGCGTTATCTAGTCACAAATAATCAGATTAAGTTCATTCAAGTAAATTTATTTAGTTGTAACATTAAACAGTAACTTTGACTAACCTAATTCAGCTACATGTGACAAATTAACGCAGTTCTCTTCATATTGGACCTCCATTCTCTTTTTTACAGTGTTGATGCGCCTTATCCGTTATTTCATTTTGCTCATATTTAGTGATTATGTGTAACTCCGATATAAAACTTGTCAAACGACTGGCATTCGATTGTCACAAAGCCACAAACACCCTCTTTCTTTCATTATGACCTCCGGTAGCTAAAACCTGATAAGTTCATCACTCTTTCTAACTCCTACCAAATAAACAACGCCTTTTTATAGTGTTGGTAACCACCGAAATTCAGTTAAACATCTCGCAACCGCTGTGCAACTCACTGCAACGAGTTGTTTCAGAGTTTCAGAGTCTCTGCCCGTTTGGTTGTTTATTAAAATTGCCAGCCTGCATAATTTTTGAGAAAAATCTAAATAAATACAGTGATTTCACTCTAAATGACGTCATTGCGAGTGGAGAATTTTATTCCGACTCAGATTGCTGGCACCCTCCGCCCCCTAGGGTTCACACACCTCCTCACACTCGTAGACAGCTTTGATAACCATGACTGAAATTCCCAGAATGACAAATCGAGAATCCTCTACTCACGCTATGTACTTGCCCGATTTAATGCTTTTGTATTTTACCTTGTAGGTATTTTTCCGCTGCGTTTGCTGTTTTTCTGCTGCTCTCATACCCTCCACTTTGTAGTTCGACCTTAATGTGGTGGCATAAAAATCTGCAGTGGCTTTCAATTCGCTGACGTCAGGGGTAGTCAGTGGGCAAAAGTGCAAGTTTATATTTTTGTGTGTGCGTTTATCGGCCGAATTTTGCTCAAGAAGAGTTTTGTTTCACTGTGGCGCTCAACCAATTTCCACAGATACTCTCACTTAAAAACACTTCTTTCAGTTTTGAATTGTCTGATTTCTAATTATCTACCTCAAATGCATCTTGATGACATTTCTCAGTATTCTGAGAAAAATGGTTGCAGATGTGTAATAGTAGTAATGCTTCTTCTTTTGTCTGGAGAAAGAAGCAAAAAGAGATGTGGCAGAGCTCACACCTAGGTTTACCGCCCTTGTGGTTAACTTGCAGAACAGAACTGCTCACCCTAAAATGAGCAGCACAATGCATCTGCTTTGCACTCTAAAATAAAACGTATAAAAAAGTTTTCAGTAAACAGAAAAGTCCTACTGTGCAAGTTAAAAGCCGATCAATTGATATGAGTTACTGCTGTACGATATGTGCGTGTAACATGATGGTTTGTGTTTCCAGTACACAGAGCAGTTTGTGAACAACCTGCAGACGCAGCTGGAGCAATCCCGGCTGCGCGAGGCCGAACTGCTCGGCGCGCTGAAAGAAATGCAAGACAAGGTGCTCGATCTGGAGAAGGTAAAGCAACAAACATGCAACAGTTTTTACATTTTGAAGTGAATCTGGGATTGTGCTACAAAATGTCATGGAGTCAACAAAAATGTTTGAGACGAAAACTAAATTTAAAGCTTTGTATTTTAGATTTTATGTCTACAGAATATCAAAGCTCCTTGTGGTGTTAATTATTTAGCTGTAACATAAGCTAAATGAACTTAAGTAAACGGTATAATTGGCTAATCAGGATAAAAAATGCATCACATAGATGCCCCAATTGGAATATTCTGATCGGTTTCAGCTAGGGTGCACCGATTTATTGGCGCTGATTTCCTTAATTTTGGGAGATCAGTGATGGGACAATTTTTACATGTGAAGCCGATCATATCTACTTTGACAAAGATCTTTAAATCAACCACTGCCCTTTTCTCCTCTCCCACGGGAAAGGTTTGACTGATAGACCGGCCCACCATGTCATGTCTGCATGTTTTTCGTTAACAATAGTCACCAACTCTGTTGCCAACCCAGCAACTTTCTTGCTGTATTTAGTGACATTTCAGACAAAAAAAAATTGGTGTTGGCCAAAATCAGAATCTTCAGGTTTTTGGTAGGTCAGTAATCGTGATTGGTCAGAAAACTACAATCAGTGCGCTCTGAGTTTCAGCTTGATTGGAATGAAATTGTAAACTGTTCGATAATCTGAACAGCGTGCATGTAAACACCTTTTCTGATCAGTTATTCTAAGATTTTATTTTATTTTTTATTTTTTTATGCTCCTTCTATTCTAAACAAATCCTGGTGCACGTAAACACACATAATGTTCAGATCGATTAATTTTGTACCCATAAAAACAATGCATTCAGATTATTTAATCCAATACATTTCAGTCAAACTTAGCTGTAAAGCCATGATGCCTTATGATATTTCCCTCCCACACATTAAACTAGACTAGTTTGACTGGACTGGGATGCCTCATTTATTTTTTTAATTATTATTGTTAAGATATTGTTACGATATTAAAACTTTTATTGATATCTGCAGTGCGGAAATCAATAAAAGCGATAAGCTCCAAATATGTTTCCTTTTTTAAATAAATAGAAACTTTTACCCAATAATATCATTTTATTCTGCTAAGTCTGTTTTTTTTGTTGCCTTCCTCATACTATAACTAGCAAAAGTATTCATACCCCTTAATGTTTCACAAAATATTTCTTAAGATTTTATGTGATAAACCAACACAGAGTTACACATGGTTATGTATTTACATGTGTGGTGTGCAGACGCTGCATATTCATTGTATTTCTTCCAGGTTTGCTCTATGTTTAGCTCCAAACTCTGACCAACTTCCCTGGAAAAGCATCTCACAGAATGATGCTGCAAAAACCATGTTTCACTGCATGGAAGGTGCTTTCAGGGTAATGTGTGCATTATACAATCCCAATGAAACCAGTGAAATAAATGTGAAAAACTTCAACGGATATGAATACTTTTGCAAAATACTAGAACATATTTACCCCTTACAGATCTGTAGATAGATTTGTTAACCTTTTATAACTTGTTGCCAAAAAATATTACTTTTTCAGAGGAGCAGCTGTCTACCTGATGAAAACAACATGGCTGCCCTGCAGGAAGAAGTGAAGCAGATGAAGCTGCGGGAACTGGAGACGCTGCAGTCGTTCAGAGAGATGCAGGACTCTGTCACTGACCTCAACCAGCGCTGGCAGGTAAAAGACACAGACAGTCGATCTGTCTCTACGTGACTCTCTTGTTCAGGCGTGTTTAAACAGCCGAGTTAGAGCCGAATTAGAATCATTTCCTCTGTGTTCCTGCAGCATCACATGTCACGCAGCAGCAGCACCGGCGGCGGCGGAGGCCACTGGAAGGAATCCCCGAAGAAGAATGCGATGAATGAGTTGCAGGACAAATTGATGACCATCAGATTGAGGGAGGCCCAGGCCCAGGCTGAACTCCGGGAGGTCAAACTCAAAGCCCTGCAGCTGGACAGTCAGGTTACATATTATAGATCTGCAAACTGTTTATCAACCTGTGATTGTGTTAAACTTGTTAGAAGCCAGAGTTTCTGTAATATTTTTAAGTCTTCTGGAGCCCAAGTTTTCCAAGGTCTCCAAAGGTCTTCTTATGCACCAAAAAGGCAAACCTAAAGTTGACCTATTAGGCTTCCTTGAACAGGTCGGGATATGTCCTATACGGAACATGTTTATTACATTTTTTGCATAAAATCATTGATAGATAATGAGATTTTAGTTTGATCAGTTCTGCCTTTGTTGAGTTCCTTTCACAATGAGCTTCTTTAGAGCCTCTTGTCACTTTAAATCCAAATAAGCTGCTGCTTGCTACGCCCCACAACTCGCACGTGAAAATGGCTGCAAACAGATGTACAATTATGCAGCCCTACATCCTTGAAAAGCAGAAGTCGAGCCTCCTGCACAACTAACAAAACTAGCAAGTAAGGGGTAGATCAACAAGAAAACTCATCTTTTCCAACACCCATTGTACTGAGCAATGGGTGTTGCAGTAAAACCAGCAGATCAAACGTGCTGAAGTTCAGCTTGGGTTGCTAGGTAACAGGCAAAGCTGTGCAATGGTTGCTAGGTGACGAGCAGTGCCTGCTGATTTGTGACGTTGCATTTGGCAGGTTTTTGAAATAGCTCATTTTCCAGGCACTGAAAAGCTTTACTTACTTACTCCCAAAAAGCACCTATGTGTTTAGAACCAGTAGAGACCAGATAGGAAGTACAAAAACATGCAAAATGTGAATTTGTATAATATATTCCCTTTAGGAAACTTTATAGAAGAGAAGCATCTCAGCAAAACGAAGAAAATAAAAAAGAAATAAACATTTCAAGAAATGTAACTTACGTTGATGTTATATGTCCTGTTTGTTTCTGCTTTTTGTTACAAATAGTATCTTATTTCTGTGTCTTCCTGTTTAACTTTCCTCTAACTTAGAACCAGATCCACAGCAAACTGATTGGTCGTCATGAGCAGGAACGCTCCGCCCTGCAAGATCGGCTCCAGATGCTGGCCAATCAGAACAAAGCTCTGCAGGCCCAACTCAACGAGATGAAAAGGAAGCAGGCGGAGTCGGACTGCAAGGTGTGGATTCAGAGATCAGTACAACTATGAAACCCCAAAAACACAAATTTATAAAAATGTAGCAGAGGCTGTTTATGCACTTGAGAGATGGCAAAGTTCAGATCACTGATCTGGAATAATTTTGCTTATTTTTGTCTGAGACAGTTAATTCTGTCTCAGATATATGTTGATTTAATCAGCCAATTTTTTGTATTTTATCTGTTTAATATGATTGAGAAAGTCTGTTTTAACACAGAAAAGACCAAGTTCAATCCAGAATCATTTAGTTTCATTTCATTGGCATTCTAAGATGAAGCGACTTTTATTCACAAGTCCGCCTGTGGCATACGAGTGGAACTGGATTTAACTAATTCAGAGATGAAGTTGGTTGAGAAAAAAATTGACCAATTATTATAGTTTGTAGTTTCATTTTTAGTTTAAGTATATTAACAAATTTGCCTGATGAAAAGGTTTTTTGTTTTTTTTTTGTTAGAAGAAACAAAAAACACTGTCAAAACATAAGATTTGGATCCCTCTTTTAAAAATGAACAAGCAGCTGCTCCACTTACTCAGATGCTGATTTTACATTTAAACTAAAGTTTTTGTTTTTTGGGGGGGTTTTTTTCTGTTTTTCTTTTCAGAGTAAAGAAGAAGTGATGGCAGTGAGGCTGAGGGAGGCCGACAGCATGGCTGTCATGGCTGAACTCAGACAGAAGATTGCTGAACTTGAGATACAGGTGCTCATATAAAAGTCTCACAAAATTGCCAGCGTTGTTTTTTTTTAATCTGTGCTGATTTACAGATTATTTCGCTACAGACAGATTATCCACCTAAGCTGAAGTATGTAACTGTTGTTGTAGAAAGAAGAAGGGCTGATCAAGGGGCAGCTGAACCACTCAGACTCCAGGCAGTACATCAGCCAGCTCCGGGACCAGATTGCTGAGTTAAAGAATGAGGTCAGAGTTTGTTCATGCATAACCATGAATCTGCCAACAACTTGGTTGATAAGTTTTTTTTATTTGTTTTTTTACCTTTGCTTCTGGTGTTATTTTGTTCTTCTTTCAGAGCATTTAAATATGCATTAACTCTGCAAGACACAGGGTTATTTCAGACAAATTTCAGGTGGCTTTTACCCAAAACTTGCGAACTGAAGACTAATATTCAGTTTTGGACTTAAGTCCAGCTCAGTGGTTCACAAAATACCACATCTTAAAACATATTGGCTGAACAAGATCTTGTTGAAAGTCTCTGTGATTCACTTTTGTTGTTGTTGTTTATTTGTTTCAAAAGGGACAAAGCACATCACATAATATTCCAGAGTTTATTTTTCATCTGCAGTCCCTTGAGGTACAATCAATATAAATACAATATATTACAGTGCAATACAGTCAAAAATAATAATAATGAGTGTAAAAAGCATTTTCTTCCTAAAAGGAACATATCAAGTTACAGGTTTAAACATAATATGAAGCCAGATAGTACAAACATTCACCACAATATGTAAAAAAATAAAAAAATTAATAAAAATGAGAATTACATGATCAGTGCCTGCATATTTGATTACACAGGAGCCATACTGTCTTTTTTTCTTTTTTTTTGTGGTAGAAGATTATTTAAAAGACGTTCTTACTCATGAGTCTGAAGGTATGAGTTTGATTAATCGGTTTTACTTACATTTTACTTACTTTCTTTTTGAATAATCGGGCACAGATTATTCAAAAAGAAAGTAAGTAAAATGTTTTTTGAAGTTTGTTTGGTTGATCATTACAATATCTAGAACATGTGGACAAAACATCATTTTTGTGCAAGACTTGTAATTTCATTAAAACCATATCAATACAAAACTACTTGATCATGCAAATGTTCTTTTTAGACTGAATAAACTTGCGCTAAAAAGAAGGTACACCCCGTTAAATTCTTGACTTCTGTGTGTTTTGTACAAATTGGGTGTTTTGAGGAGTCTGGTTTTATCACACTTCCATTTTGGCTCTATTTTTGCTTATTAATTAACAGCATGATCTGTGGTGTGTGGATTTTTTTTATATGCATCAGATTAGAACAAAGTTAAAACCCAGCAAAGACAAGATCTTTGCCACTTTGAAACTCTACATCTGAAAGTCTTTCTTTTTCCCATGACTTTAAGTCATTCTGAAAGCGATTTCAATATTCAGTGTGAAAGCATTATTCTCAAAATAAATCAACCAATAACACATATTTAAAAAATACATGGGCTGCGCAGTTGGTAGCAAGGTTGCCTTGCGGCAAGAAGGTCCTGGGTTCGATTCCCGGCCCGGGGTCTTTAAGGATGGAGTTTGCATGTTCTCCCTGTGCATGTGTGGGTTCTCTGGCTTCCTCCCACAGTCCAAAACCATGACTGTCAGGTTAATTGGTCTCTCTAAATTCTCCCTGTGTGTGTGTGTGTGTGCATGGTTGTTTGTCCTGTCTGTCTCTGTTGCCCTGCGACAGACTGGTGACCTGTCCAGGATGACCCCGCCTCTCACCCAAAACAGTCAGTGGAGATAGGCACCAGCAGATCTCACTAGGGACAAAGGTGTTAGAAAATGGATAGATGAATAAAATATGATGTGAAAATAGATTGATTTTGGTTGAATTTTTATGTGCAGAATGAAAAGAAACATGCTGATATTTTCTCAACCTACATAAAAGAACCACAGATAACGTTCATAATATTTCAATCGATCTTTCGTGAAAGGAGAAATCGCAGCGTACAGCTCCTGCGAGCCGTTCACTGCGGGTTCTGGTAACTTGCAGTTCAAGCTTTTATTTTCACAGAAGGGAGAAACGAGCAAGTTCTCTCTGCACAAAGGTCCTCAAGTCCTTTCTCATGAGAACAATTTTTCACAAGGGCAGGGGCAACATTCTGTTGGGAATAATTATGCTACAGAGACGTTCTGTAAATGTGGGTCAAAAAGCTTCAACATAGCATTGAGTCATACACAGTAGAACTAAAACCTGGAAATGAAAAGCAAGCTAGTAATGTAAACTACTAATATAAGAGTGATGTATGTAAAACTACTAATGTAAGAGCAATAACACATAAAAATTCTAACACATGCAATTTATTAGCATGTAAGTAAGAGTAAAAGATTGAGCAATATTCACAAGTTAGCTTAGCCCAGAAGACAAATCTGATTAAGCTCATGCCTGTCACTATTTCCCCTAAATTCAGTATTCACAATATTTTTATAATAAAGTAAAGATCAATACCAAGAAAAACCTTTCAAATGTTTTTTTCTTCATGCACTGTTTCTTAACGGAGCTACTTTTAAGTTCCTGCTCTTTTGTTAAATGTGTCTGATCAAACATAGCTGCATATTATGGCAGTATTATATGAGCTTCTTTTTACTTACATTGTAAAATAAGTCTCCATCCTGAGCAGAAGTTAGAAACTGGATCAGACTGAATTAAATCCAACCAGTCATTTTAAATATTTGCTACCTAGATTGTATTGCTAAGTGTTTCAAAATGAGTAAAAATATAAACAAACCAGGTGATTTTAATTGATACCAGTTAGACAAATGTCCTCCAAAACCTCACAGATTTAAGTTCAATCTGCTTCATTCACAGTTAATGTGTGTGATGTGATTTAGAAAAAGTTTAAGATTTGAGTGAATAAAATGGTTTTCAAATATCTGTCGGAGAACATTTCGTCCATTTACACAACATACTTGCATGCAAATAGCCTGCAGCTTTGCTAACCTCTCTGAACAATCTCGTCATCTGTACGCAGCTTCATACCAAGACACCACTTCCACCTCGACACACGCAAACTCTTGAGCTCTTCTTGTAACAACAGACCACTGATCCTCCCCAGCACCTGGGTTCTCATCATTCACTTCAGCAATCTTTGATGTTTAATGATGGCTGAGGTTATCTTAAACAAAAAAAAACATTTAAATAATCCCACAGATGTACAGCTCACTCAGTCAGGTGTTGTCAAAATTTATGTTTTTTAAACCTCTGTGACGTGTTGCAGAGATAATTTCCAGCTCTGATTTGAGACTCAAACCTCCCACTCAGCATGAGTCTGGGTTTGTTCATTCAGAGAGTGGCTGTGCGTGACTACAACAGAGTTTGTAGTTAGATGGTTGCGTTGAAAGTGCCCTACTCTTTGCCCTGCTACGCTTTTCTTCTCCTCCCACAACTTTTTTTCATCAAAGTGTTGGTTTTTTATGAGAGACTGAAACTTGCGTGAGTACAGATGAGGAAGCAATGAAGCATTTAGAGAAATCTCAGTGTGGTGACAAAGAAATCGTCTTGGCATATACTCATTCTGATAGTGCTGATACATTCTGCCATCATCTTTGCACTCCAGATGCTCAACTTGATATTAATATCTCAAAAACAAAATTTGCCTAAAACTTTAAACTAGTCTATTTTGTTTCTAGTTTTGCTGTCTGTCACAGAGCAGTCAGGCAAAACCTTTCCATTGGTTAACCACTGATTTACCCTACCCTCCCCCTATCATGCAGCTTCTTTTAGTGTTTGATAGGGGGAAAACTAAAACCTCTGAGATTTGTCATGAGTCACTGTGGTACACGCAAGGTTAACATGCAGAAAGCATGTTAACCTTGCTTTCTGCATGTTAACATTTGGCTTTTTTTCAGACTAGAGCAAACTATTTTTCTTTGTACGGAAAATGTTTTCAAAGCTCTGAGATTTGTTGAGTGTTTTAGTTATTTGTTGTTTGTTTTGTAAATATATTATCCACAAAACAAATGTCTCTTGTGGTTGTTGTTTCAAATAATCAAACAAATCTTGATATCAAAGATAATTGAAGGAAATACAAAAATATGTTGTCAAATGATGACTTTATTCATTACAGAAACGCAATCAAACCCACCTGGCTCTGAGTGAAAAGGTGTTTCCCCTCTAAACTTATAACTGTGACACCGTTACTAACATCAGTGTTTGTGATGGCGACAAGTCGAGGTCAACTCTGTAGAGCAGGGCGGTCAGACTCATTTTCATCTTGGGACGGTTGTTCCATAATGCATTGATAAAACCCATTACAAACTGATAAAATATTAATAAATAGCTGTCTCTGCATTTGGTAAGTTCTTCTTAAAATGAAATAATTTTGAACTGATCAGTTCCTCCAGGATTTCTTGACTGTTTTCGGGATTTTATTACAATCAAAATCATTGATTTTTGTGGTGCTAACTTAGAAATATTTACAATTTTGAGATATTTATGCATATACAGGACTGGAAATGTGACTTTTTATTAATGACATCAATTGCAGTTCGTAGGTGAGACATACTGCCGCCTGCAGTTTTTGACCATTTTACAAATTTATTCGTAATAAACTCGTGGAAAAAATTTGAGTTTGTTGATTTTGGGTGAATTTCCGATTGATGTAATTTAGCAGTATGCAGATACAAAATTGCTTTCATTTGATAAATTAATTATTTTGCACATAGCTTAGATATTGAAGATTCTGGAGTCTACAGGGGCCACATTCGAAGATTTGAGAAATAAGATGATCATTTGAAAACGTACATTTTCATTTACTCTTCTAGTAATTCTTGCCTCATATTTGGAAAAAATGTGTTTAAGGATCAGAAAGATTTAAATGTGACAAAAGAGCAAATACTTTGTGGTACCAGTCAGACGTGAGTGATTAAGTGAGCGCTCTGATTTAGTCATAGAGACCCTTTTAGTGTTATCGGGACAAAGTAAAGAAGAAGTTTTCTTTCTTCACACCCAGCAACCCATTTTAAAAATTCCCAGCACCTGTCATGTAATTTTATAACTTGACAAACACAAGAAGACCTTTGAACGTCTGTTTTAACCAAACATTTTTTTTCCTCCCAGCTGAGCTTTTCATCCTCATTTCAATCCAAGTATTTTCTGATTCCAAGTCTCAGCATTTTTTACACCATAGATTAGCACACCACATGCCAAATGTAGTATAGAGTTAATATACCCACTACTATATGAGTGATTGACAATTCAGCACATTTATTAAGTCACTAAGTGTCTCATTTATTCTTTCTGTTGCTGATTTTACAGAATGTTTCTGTCATTAAGTGATGTAACACCTGGTGTTACACAGAAATTGTCATACATCTGCTAGAGTAAACATAGTGATGGCATGTGGTGCTATTTCAGTTTTGTTCTGTTTTTCAAGCAGTTCCCCTAATAAAATATCCAATCTTGACTGAACTCTGGACAGATATTCTCTCTGGACAGTTCTCACCTCCACCCATCAAATGCGTTTTGTTGGTATGAAAATTGTTTTTGAGTCAGATAAGATGCAGGATGACCGTTCAGACTGCAGACGCTTTGAAAGCAATCAGAATTAGTGCCATATATGCATGTGGCACAGATGGATTTTTTTAATGGTGTGAAAAGTTCAGAATTGGACTGTTTAGACTGGCGTAGAAAAGTTGGATATTGGTCGCATTTGGACAAACAAAATTGGATCGCATTTGCCTGCACGTCTCACATCAATAACATAAAAGCCAGACAAAAAGCAACATGATCGTCAACACTGCAGACACTTTGGAAAGAATCTGATACATATCCAAATTAGTACCACATATGGAAGCGACACTGATCAGATTGTTTTGGGCGAAAAGATGGGAATTGGGCCGTTCAGATTGTCATGAAACGGTCGGGTATTAGTCACGTTTTGGCAAAAAAAAAAAAGCACCTAATCCCGTCTTTGAAGTTTCCTCTATAGTATGTTGCATTCAGTATTTGAGCATGTAGCATTCATTATTGTCGCAGAAAATTCTGATGGCCGATCCCTGAGATAACTGGGATCAGATTGGGACCTTTTTGGTTTTTTGCATGGAAGTAACAGATATCTGAATACAATTGATTTGTAGAAAAGGAAGCCATGCGGCTCTCTCAAAGTAAAACCTTTCTCCTCTGCCCTCAGATCAGGCAGTTACGAGGGCAGAAGGCGGCGCCGAGCTCCCGGATTGGCTGCGGAGGAGGAAGCACCAACTTCCAGGACCTGCGCTTGGCCAGCCCCACCTCCGCCGAGGGAGACTACCTTAGCTCAGACGAAGACCTCCTCAACAGCCCGCTACCCGCCACCTCCCTCTACCCCACGCTGTCCGACCCGTGTCACCCGTCTACCCGGCTCGACAGCGAAGGAAGCTCGGACAGCGAGGCAGAGGAGCGGGTACAGACACATCCAGACCCACAGCAGCTTTACGGCAACCTGGTGTGCGCTGACGTGCTGGACAACTGAGATCTGGAAAGGCTTTAGTTGTTCCTTTGCATTTTTTCCACCCTAAGGAGAATCTAGGGGCAACTCTTACTGTTGATTTTCTGAATCAGTCCAATCCTTTTT
Source organism: Poeciliopsis paucimaculata (assembly GCA_903067055.1). Lineage (NCBI taxonomy): Eukaryota > Metazoa > Chordata > Actinopteri > Cyprinodontiformes > Poeciliidae > Poeciliopsis > Poeciliopsis paucimaculata. The sequence goes on along the minus strand of CAEGAD010095352.1, from coordinate 43,755 downwards.
GGCTTTCCCAGTGTTTACCGTTCGTGTGACGCAAACATGGTGGCACTGAGTGACCGTCTTCTGTTCATCTCCTCCTGACGTCTCTGTTCCTGAGCGTCTCAACGTCACCAAAAAGTCTTATCCAGTGTTCCTTCAAGAAGTGGCGATGTAAGGCCGCTCTCCATATCCGTGTGCCAGAAATTGCATATCCTTCGAAACATAATCACCCAACATGCATACAGAGAGGACTGACTGTTTTACAACTGCTGCTGCTGCCCGCTGCTCAAGATGTGTGACCACAAGGTGGGGGAAGATGGGAAACCACATTCCCTGAGTCTCTACGATTGGAGATTTTCTCCCATAACACACTGTATACCCTAACGTCTCCTTCCTGGTTGGCTCAGAGTTAAAAACAGCATCATAATCACTTTTCTCCCTCAGAAGATCCATCCATCCTCTCCGATTTCTGTGGAAGCTTTTAGTTTTTCCCCAACAATATGAAGGTTGCTGTAGACTAGAGGAACATGCACACACCGTTCGGTTGCATAACAAGATGGGTTTTCTCAAATAATTCATATTGAATACTTGTCTTGTCTGTGTGTAGCTTGCAGTTGCCAAGAAGCAAGCATGTTGATGCAACAGTTCATCTTTTTCAAAACAGCCCACAGAAAAGGTAGAAAGTCAAAGTTGCCAAATCGTTTTCGTTTTTTTAAATTATTATTTATATGTTTTAACTTATTTTGGTATGGTTTATTTTCTTATTGTTTTTTTATATATCTGTATAAACTCTAGTCATTATAGGGATACCAATAGAGGCCAAACTTTACACCGTCCTTTGTGCCAACCTGTCATTTCTTGTGGGTTTACTGTGACACCGTTTCAGAGACAGAAAGATGTGCTGCTATGATTTGGATTTATCCTCTTTTGTTGGTTTTTATTTTAGATGTTTTAGATCACTGCTTTACTGAAAACATGTCACTTTTTCTTATGTGCCACAGTTTAAAGTTGGGAGTTGCTTTGCAAAAGGAGAAACAAAAACAATTAACTGGGTTTTTTGGGGGGGGAGGGTTTGCACCAATCACTCAAAAGTTTGGTCTTTATTTCACTGTCTTTTGACATTTAGCTTAACATGGAGAGTTAATGTTTGCCTTCTCTGAAACTAAGGGCATATCACGTTTAACAGTAAATACTGAAACACTGTGTAACATTGAGTACAAAGCATTAATGAGAGGAAAATATAAACTGAGCTGCATTATTTATCTGACAATTTCTGACAGATCTTTTAGAATTAGCTATCACAATAGACCCAATTAAAGTTTTTGAGTTTAACATCTGACTTATTAGAGGAAGAATTTTTAACTTTTCTCTAACAGTAGCACAGTGTTTTAGTTAATCCTAACCACCTGGTTGTTCCTGGTGAACAGATTTGATTACTTTTTGAAAGAGACAAGCTTGTTTTTTCATTTGGGGTTGCCAAACGTCACTTAAAATAGGAATTTCGCACCTAAAAGAAGCGTTCTGCACAAATTGGATGCGGAACATGATTAGTTTGATATTTTTAAAGTCTGTTTACTGATCATAATCACATCAGTAAACCATTGATATTTCCTACTTTGCTCAGTTTTTTTTTATTTATTTATGTTTCTCAGTAAACTAAACAACAGAACCGTCAGTCACTGGTCGTAAGTCTCATCATCTACGACTGATCAGACTTGCAGAATACTGTCTGAAATTATTCTTTATTTCAATTATATGCCTTGATTTTTATTTTTATTTTTTCAGTCTAGGCCAATAGAGGATAATTCATTAATAATGTATCCCTTTAACACAAGCGAAAGCCTTTTTTGATCGACATAAAACATGTAAAATATAATAACAAATAGCATTTAATTTGATTGAACATAAAGCCGTACAAAATATCTGAAATATGTGTTGGTTTAGATACATTCTTGTTATGAATAGTGCATGTATACGAGGACCAAAGGTGTGAAACTCGCAGTATTCTGTTTCATCAAGATATTGTACATTACACGGTCCTGTTTTAGTTTGTTGTTTTTCTGTCATATTTAAGAATTTACCAACCATCTGGGAATTAATTTTTAATGCCCTATAAGATGTTCGATAATAATTAACCAAATTGTTTGGTACGCAAGAGAAACAAAACATTGAAATGTACCAGTGAGAAACAGATTAGTTTATGCAGTATTAGCTGTTTGTAGTTGTTGAAAGGTGGCAACCCTGTCTGATTTGTTTCACCATCAATTAGCTTTGCATTATCAGTAATTCTGCTCAACTGGATCCACTAGTTTATTTACCAATGTCACATTTCGACAGGTCAGAAATGTCTGCTACTTTATTTTGCGAGGATGTTAACAAAACTTCTTTGAAAATGGAAAACATGCGACTGAAAAATATTTTTCATATCAAACATAGTGTTGTTTTGTTTAAACACAAAGTATTGCCTACAGTGTAATTCAGATATTTAAAGCTATATCGCGGTTGGTCAGGTCTTGAGTAGTTTGAAAAGTGAATATGTTATCAAGCAGGGTGTTTTCATATAAAGCAGCCATGTTTGCTTTTTTGCACTACAAAGAAAGATTGAGGAAAAAAAGGTTAGAAGAAGATGAGTAATTTTTGGAACTGCATATAAATTATCTCATTATTTTCATCTACAGAAACAAATTTAATGGGTGAATGGTTTATGTCAAACACTTCTTCAGGTGCTTCAGTTCATTGTCAAATTTAAAATGAATATCAGGATATTGATCCTAATCCTTGTAGTTTATTCTGTCTCTTTAAGGGCATCGAGTTCAAAAGCTTGTTTTCCTCTGAACAATTTTGTTGAAGCATTGAAACTATTTTAAAATAAGCATCACAGCCACACTTTTGATCAACTTGAGTTAAGTTTCTTTGTTTTCCAGCGCGTTTGCAACACTTGGGTAAAGAATTCCTCCCCCGTAACGTTTATTGACGTTGTCCGAATGAGACCTTGACAAAATGCAGCCTCAATGCCATCTCCTGCGAAATAAGGAAACTGGATCTTCCAGCACTGGCCATCAGAGCTGCAAAGAGGATGTTGGCTTCCCCACCACACTGTTGCAAATAACAGCCTTTTGGTGTCAACAGCTGGATGTAGCAACTGCAATCTCGACACTGGAATCAGTATCGAGATTTTGGATACTGTCAGGCAAAAAAGAAACAAATAATTGAAATGTATAGGCCTCTATATGGGGTCAATCATATTAATAATACAATAGGTAATGAGTGCACCCCTGTGATGTGTGTGAAATAAGGCAGAATACAACAGCTGGCTAAAGATGCTAAAGGGCAATTTCACTCTCTTGTTTTGGACTTAGTTCAGAACCTGAACCTCATAATTAACCTTTAAAATTGGTTTCAAAAGGAGTTAAAAGGATAAGAATGAATAAATTAATCAAGTGTTGAACTTACAGGGAAATTACTCTGTTAGGAAACGAAATAATCAGTTCCTGACACACATCCTACATCGGTGAACTACTTCTCAGTGATGGTGCTCTGTTCTCACCACTGTCTCAACCCAACTAGATCAACTGTGATTATTTTTTTATTATTTGTAAATTAGTTTTAATATGGTAGCATTAACCTTCAGAGTCATAATCACTACTTTGACTTGTTAGCAGTACTACAGTATGTGAGAAAATGATCAAACGTGCCATAAAAGTTGGGAGATTATCACGTTATATCGCCAGTTTTGTCTTGAATTCGAAGATGTTTTACATGGGACGCACTGTGTTACTCCAGGTTTATCATCTTGGATTAGTAAACAAAAAGAAAAGTTTTTCTTTCGGGTCGCCTGATCTGGGATTCCTCTCATCTCTGTACTGTATCTGACTGCAGTTTCATACCCACAGCATCCACCCTCTCATGCAGTTCAAGTCATGTTGTCAGACATATTATTATTATTATATAAAATGGTATAGATTTCAGTATGATGGGGATAAATACATTTCAGTGTCCTGTATCCTGATGCAAAATAAACTTTGACATTGCACCTTTGCACAGGTCTGACTTTATTGTTGTCTGACATTCAGTAAATCTTAGGTGTTTCACAAGGAAGAGATGTGTGCAGCAAATACCACCTTCAAAACCTGGAGCTCTTGTAAAGATAATTGGGGTGAATTTAATGTGTGTGATTTTCTGCACAGTTCAGAAACATAAATCTTACAGAATGAGACAAATATGCCACCACATGTTTAAAGATATTAATATTAAACATGGCATTATCCTGCTGTTCTAAGGTTTTAGTAAAAATAGTGCATTGCAAAATGATCCAAGCATAATTTTAATAATCTTTGTCACATTACAACCCACAAACCTCAGAGTTGTTTATTTTTATTTGGATTTTATCCAACAAACCAGCACAAAACATCTCAATCTCAGTCGGATTGAATTTCGGGGATCCATTTTCAACCATCGCCACAAGAACTCAAGTGGATTTAGGACTGGACTTTGACTGGACCATTTTGACAGATTAATATGTTTTGATCTGAACCAGTGCATATTTAGGGTCGCTGACCTGCTGAAAGGTGAATTAACTCAAGTCTTTTGAAGCTTTTTCTTCCAACCAAAAATCTCAGTTTTGGTCTCCTGCAGCCAACGCAGCTTCTTCGTCATCTTCTTTGTCCTGTCATCAATTTCTCCCACCTGAGCCGTTGATTTTTGCTGCTCCGATCTGATTGGCTTCTCATGATCTTTCTCTCTGCTGTGTTCTTTGGTCTTCAACACTCTGCAATGTTCCCAAACCTCAAGGAGCATTTCTGTTTAAACTGAGATTAAATTAAACAGACAGACGATAAGTACTGTTTTATTTAGTTGTCTCAGAGTAAGGAAGGCATTAAAAGTTTTAGTCATAATATTTTTAATTTAAATTTTTGTTAATATATATCATAAATTGCCAGTAAAATACATAATTTGTGGTTGTTACATGAGTAGAGTGAAAAAGTTTGACGTTTAGGTCAACTTTATGCTCAAAACAAGTTTGTATCGTTTATCATTTATGGTGATAAATTTCTTTTGGATTAAATCAAATTAATGATGTTTTGAAAAAAATACAATATTGTTGGTTTTGTCAGGGTTGTTGCTTTTTTTTTACTCTCATGTTGACTATTAAATGAGAGCATCAATAAATGTAAATTTGAAAAATGTGATAAGATGTAATTGCTGTGTGCAGTTTAGTGATACAAATCACACATTACAAATAGTAATATTCTTCTAAAGCAGGATTTGTGTTTGTGCCCTGTAAAACATCTGAAGTTGCTTTAACTTGAAAGTGAAAGTCCACCTGCTGCCTTGGAAAGGAAATTTAAGTCGACAAGAAAATTGTTTTGGTTTTAACTCAGAAATTAAAGTTCATAAAGTTGATTTAACGACAAGAGACAAGTTGTCTAAACGTTTTTAAGTTAATCAATCTTGAATTGTGAGTTTAACTTAATGCTGCGATTCAGGGGCGGTTCTAAGATCTGACCTTTAGGGCTGCTTAGCCCCCAGCAGGGCTAAGGACCAAGAGAAGTTATTTGTTGGTGCATTTTTCTAAACGTCACTGCTTATTTACATACATTCACATAAGAAATTTAATAGTTTTGTCCAACTAAAACTGTTAATAACTACACACAGGTCTGGAAAAAATTAAGAGACCTCTGCACTGCACCCAATTGAAAACCTCCTGGTTATTTCACCAAATATTGATTTCTGAACTCTTTCTGAGTTAAAACATTAGTTTTGTTGTTTCTAAATGAATCTAAACTTGTTTTTCGAGGTCTGAAAGCAGTGCATCTTTTTTTACTATTTTGACCTTTTCTCATTTTCTGAAAATAAATTCTAAGTTTTTGCTTGGAATTTCAGAGACATGTCAATAGTTCAACAATCTTCATTTTACTTAAACATGTACCTATAAAGAGTAAAATCAGAGGACTGATAATTTTTTCCAGCGCTATATATACATGAAACAGAATCAGACCACATCGTACCTCCCAACATCTGCTAACATTAATGAGACACATGCAGCTGTGGAGTGACACAGTCCTATTGGGTTCTGCTGCACTGGAAAAATTAAAATACAATCTCCTCAAAACTATGCATTTCCAGTCATTTGAAGAGCATTTTACTATTTTCATGGGATTAATAAACCTTACAACAGTTTATTATCAAGGTANAAATCAATATTCATAGTTTTTGAATTTTGATTTCCTTTGGCCAGGATGGGGATTGAACCCATGACCCTGGCATTTTTAGCACCACGCTCTGACCTTCTGAGCTAACCAACCATACATTATGTTGAGCTTTCATTGATCTAAGAAAAACTTACATGATTTTAACAAAAGTGCTGATATTTTTAAAAAATTCATGCTTTTTAATTTTCCAGACTTTTTCTATTCTGATGTGTTGATTTCAGATTTCATTTGGCCAGAATGGGAATTGAACCCATGACCTTGGCATTATGAGCACCAAGTTCTGACCAGCTGAGCTAACTGGCCATACATTGAAGTCACACCGATTTAAGAAACACTTACATGATCTTAACACGATAAAATTGAACTTTAGATTTAAATAGGCCAAAATGGGAATTTAACCCATGACCTCAGCATTATTAGCTCTTACCATCTGTGTTGATTTTCTGAAGACTTTGCATTTTATTTGGCAAGTTTGGGGATTAAACCCTTTCCCAGCTATTTTTAATTTTGAAGTGTTGATTGTATTTCAGAGCCATTTTTATTTTGAAGGATTGATCTTGTTTTTGAGCCATTTTTATTTTGAGGTTTTTATTTTATTTTCCATTGTTTTATTTTGAAGTGTTGATTGTGTGAAACACTTTAGATTTCAGTTTGTTAGAATGAGGGTTGAACCCGCGACCTCTGACTTATTAGCACCATGCTCTGACCAGCTGAGCAAAACTAAGCTGGTCAGAGCATGAAGAGTTTTCAGGGATTAAAAAATATTCAATTGTTTGTTTTTTCAAAAGCAAATGTTGATTTCATTTTCAAGCAATTCTTTTTTATTTTGAAGTAGTGATTTTTAAAAAAAAAAAAAAAAAAGAAATTCTATTTTTGAGTTGTTTTTCTGATTATTCTTTTGAGGGTTTTTTTTTTTTATTATAATTATGAGGTTTTTATTTTGAAGTGTTGATTGTGTGAAACACTTTAGATTTTATTTGTTAGAACCAGAGTTGAACCTTGCAGTTATTAGAACCAGGCTTTAGACTTCAGATGTCCAGTTGCTTGCGGGGATCGATCCGACGTCCTCAGGATTTGTAGTACGGTGAGCTAACCTACCGTACAGAATGATGCGGTTCTTCTCCTGATCCATTCTGTCTATTACGCAGCGGTAAACTGCGCCATGACGGACACATTGTTTTTGTCGATCGATGTATCCATTCTTTTAATAGACGCGGGTTGCTAGCAGCTCACCGCGGCTGCGTACTTTTCGTCTCTAGGCAACCGTAAAGTTCAGCGTCGGTCCGTAGCTTTCAGGGGTCCTTCAGCTCCCGCCACGACAGTGTAGCTGACCTTAATATTGCCTGTGTTTTATTTTGGCCGTTATTGTTAAACTTAGTGTTGATGTGTCTATTATAGGCGTGTCTATCGGACAGTTATGCATCGGTTCAATACGGGACGCACATTTAACGGCCAAATGTGGGACGACCCCGTATTTTATGGGATGGGTGGCAATCCTGCGATTTAAACCAAATAATTATTTCACCATATTTAACTGTCCGCACCTGGTTAAAGAGCCACATTTCTCTATTATTTTACTCACATTATCAAGTTAAAATAACTTATTTTACTTTAGAATAAATTAAATTCTTGTTTCAAATTGCATGAACAAAGTTTCTGATCTGATGATGAATTTTATTAAACATCACAATGAATTGGGCTCAGAAACATTTAGTGTGAACAGGACATTATCCTCAAGCTTTAAAATAAACATTTTCCTTAATAAAACACAAGAGTCAGATCAATGTAACGCACTTCCATCTCAGGATACAGAAACAAGCCGCTAAGCATTCTGGGAAATAGTTCCCACTCCTATTTTTTTCTTCTTTCGGTTTTTTAATGCTAACCTAAAAACTCTAGTTTATTTAACACAAAATTAATAAAATGTTAACACAACTTACTGCTGTAAGTTTATCTTTCACAAACTTGCATTTAGGCTCAAAATCTAAAACTAAAAAATGCGGCTCAGATGTTTTTCAGTCAGTGCTACAATTGCTGTGTCATGGAGTCAAAGCCATGCGGTTATGCAGTTACCTAAAAAGAAGTTCAATTTTAACGTTATCACAATGGTACCAAAATATATCCTGATAAAACGTTAAGTCCTGGTTTTAATGTCTCATGTTTGTTCTGTGATAAATGATAAATAAGATCTTTGATTAGATGTTTAACTCTCTGCTTTCGATTTGGAGTGAAACATATGTAGAAAATTTGTTTTTATTTACTCATACAATGACCGTGAGTGTATTTGCTACGTCATCGAACCAAAGTTTTCCAGTGACTCACGAGTCAAGGATGAATCACTGTTTATCAGACATTTGCATTTCACTTGCAAATCTGGTAATAAATTTAGAAATTCTCGCCACAGTTCGCTTCACCATGAAAAACACGATGATTATTATTATTATTTAATTAGAGAAAAAAGAAGATGAGTGCAAATAAACGTGGACTGAACTGACTTTGTGGCCTTTCTGAATGTATTTTCATTCAATACTTCAGAAGGAAATTGTTGTTGCATTAACCTTCTTCTTTTAAACCCGACCTCAATGGTCTCTGTTGAAACACAACCATGTCAACACAACCGTGTCAACACTTTCTGCAGAATTTCCAACGCAGTCTGCTTCCTCTTAATCAGATTTATTTAATTCCTCCCTAGTCGAGCCTTCTGTCGTGGGTGGTTTTGCGCCCCACTGCAACCTTCCTGTGATTCCTGCACATTTGGGTTTATTTTTAAACAGAGCCGGGTCGTTTTTGGTGCCACTGCCTCGAGCGTGCAGCACTTCAGTTTGTGTGTGAGGAAGCTTTGCGGTGTGGGTTCGAAGCACTTCCTCGTCCTCGGTTGCTCACATCACACCGACCTAGACAGATCAGCCTGAGAGCGCCGCGCAGACCATGTGTCCTTTCTAGCTTCATGTGAGCCTCCGGTCTGTCAGACGGCGACAGCAGGAAGTCTCTGGGATGCTGAGGAGCTCTGGAGGAATGTAAAAATCTGGTGAGTGTTTGCACTTTTTATTTTAGTTTCATTCTAACCACTCGTACACATCTGCTCATATACACGCACTTTCCTAAATGTGTGATCTGAAAAACTACACAAAACTTGTGAGCTCCTCGTTTGGTTTCATATTGAATACTGGAGACTAACTCCTATAGTTAAAGATTTTAGGATTCCTAGGAACGTTTCTCCACCTTTAACATCACATTTTTATATTCCTCTAATACTAAAATGATCAACAATGGTCTAGAATGACTCTGTTCATCTTTGGTCATTTCTGAGACAAAATCTTGATCGCAGCGAACTGATCGTATTAGAAAGCTTCCGGCACAAAGAGCATTTCACCAGCAGTAGCATAAATCACTGCCTTCAAACGTCTCCTGCAACTCCTCGATGTCTTGATGAAGAGAAAACCTCATCAGAAATGAAGTTCAATTATCTTCAGAAATTAGTTTGTACTTCTTTTGTTTGCACAAGAAACCCCTGTGTAACACACACAGGTCAAAGGTTAAACATCTGCTCCTTTTGATGTACTTTATGTTAAGTAAAAGTAGGATTTCTGTCTTTTCGAGGCTTTTAACACTTAACTGATGTGATTTTAAAATAAATTCAAGTGTGAAAATGCTCTTCCACTTCATTCATTTTACACAGAGATGAAACCAGAATAGAAATGTTTCAGAAAAATTAATTGCATCCCAAAACGGGCAGATAAGCACAAAACACATGAGTCAGAAACTTAAAGGGGGGGATTGTCCAGCTAAGATTTTCAGACACTCTGGAGTAAAAAATATCCCAGTTTTCATTGTTAAACACATTGATTGTTACAGTTAGAGTAATGTTATCTGTAACATTTGTGTTTTTTTTACACCAGCTGAGCAGCAGTGTGCAGCAGAAGGTGGTGGAGTCGAAGGAGGAGGAGACCATTTATTGTTTGTTAAATTAACTTTTTGGTGTAATATAAGACACACAAAGCAGATAGTTTTCATGATTTCCAACATTTTTTGCTCTGACCCCAACAAGCCTCTAGTTGTAAACGATATATATATATAAACTACTGAGCATTCATTTAAAATCTGAAATGTTTGTTCCAGATTATTTAAAAAAAAAAAAAAAAAGATGTTTCTAATCTCGTAGTTGTTGTCTGTGTGGACTGAATGTGAATCCATTCTGTAGGAAACCCGTGTTAGACGAACATTTCTGTTCGTCTAAAACCAAAAATCTACGTCTTAAGATTCAAAGTTACTATTCAGTAAACTGTCACAAACACTCATTCTGGAAATGTACAAACTAAGCTTTTTAAGCTACGATTTGCGGCACTAGTGGCTTTTATTTTAGCGTGATTGAACAGGAAAGAGGACAGAGAGAGGAAGAGGAGGAAGACATGCAGCCTCAGTGCGTGATGTCCTGCCCCACTTTGGATACATTTATTACCTTTCTTTGCTGTCAGAACATCTTCTTTTACCACACAGAATGAAAGACTTTCACAAAATACTTCAATTAGTTCATCAAACCTCCTAAATTCAACGTAAAATTGCTGCTTTAAAACATGGCGACCGTGGTCCAACGCCGTCTTGTTTCTATCAGCAGTATTATGAACTGGCGTCTCTCGTGTGCGCTCCTTTAAATGTGTCAAGTGCACACACTGAGTCATGAGACGTGTTGCATTCAAGTGATAATGGTGCGCTTCTCGTAGCTGTTGGGTGCAAATTTAAACCTCAGTGTTAGATTCATATTCAGATGGTTCATTCCCTGGTCACGAAACAGTTTTGCTTTTGGTTTTTTTTATTATTTATTTTTCAAGTTTGAGAAAGTAGTGAACCATTATTTATTAGTTCTTTGTTAGGAACCCTTGTAGAAAAGACAGCAGTGGTGGCATCAAGGAGGGCAGAGAGGAGAGCAATGGCCGCTAGTCACCGGCCCTTTGATGGAGCAAGACCTTTTCAATGAGTTGTAGCAGCTACTTACTTAATTATCTAGTTAGTTATGTCCATTTATTTATCTTTTATAGTATGCTGCTTTGACTCATCATATTCTCCTCTTACAAATGACGCTGAAAATTAACTATGACTTTCGATTTTGGTTTCTCATCCTTTTAAAAACTTTCTGCATGAACTCCTGCACAAAACTACATTGTGACAGCTTAGCAACAAGCACAGATAGGAAGAGACCACTGTTAGACATCCAGTCTTTCCAGGTGTATTTTAAAGTAAAACTAGTTGATTTATTTGTTATATTTATGCTTCATGGAGTATTGGGGCTAAAGCGCCTAATTATCATCCAAAACATCTAAACTAAATTCACAGGACGTGGTTAATTTATTGGGAACCGGAAGCTGAAATCTGCCAAGTCATTGTCTCGTTTAATCCTGTAAATCCTGTTTAATCCGTGACTGTTTTTCTGTAAATGTGAAGTTCAGATATAAACCAGAGAAAGAGTGTAGTTCTGCTGCCCCCTTCTGGACAGTAAGAGTATTTTGTGTAATATTTGTTTCCACTGTTCAGGAACATTTCTAGCCGTTTCTAATCATAACTTTCCCATGTTTTGTCAAATTTTCCGAAGGTAAATTTAACTGCTTGATCTCTTTCTGTAGCGTACTTGAGAATCAGCTGAGTGATGCCTCGGTCTTTTCTGGTGAAGCGCGGGGGGCTGCACCACCTTCGGGCCGCAGTCAGAAGCCCCAGTCCCGGTTCCAGCCCGGTGGTGTTCGGCGAGCTGGGGAGAAACGTGGAGTCCTGGGACGCGTCCCTGGGGTACTCCGCAACCAAAGAGCCAGATGAAAAGCGAGCGTCTGTTCTAACTTCACAGGCCGATATGTGAAGTTAGAGGCAAAGCCCAGCCTGTTACCTAGCAACCCCAGAGAAGTTCCGCCCGTTACCTAGCAACCCCAGAGAAGCTCTGCCCGTTACCTAGCTACCCAAGCAGGGCTCCTGCACAGTTGCCCAGCTGTTTTTTTCTTGGGTAACTATGTATCTGTTTGCAGCCATTTTTATGTGAGTATAAATACTGACTTTGGTGACCATTTTGAATTTAAAATGACAAGAGATCCTAAAACTGTTATTTTTGAAAGGAGATCAAAATAGGCACAACTGAGCCAATTAAAATACCATTATCTAAGAATGATTTTGTTAAAAAAACAAATGTAGTGAACATGTTTTGTATGCTCTAACCTGTTCTAGGAAGCGTAATAGCTCGCCTTTAAGAGCTTAAAGACGTTTGCACCAAGAACTCTCAATATTTGTAGATTTTTTTTAGTATTTGCAAACACTTTCTAATGTCTAACTAGAAACATTAAACATCATTCATCTCTTTTCTGCAGATTTTTTCATGTCTGTCAAGCCTGAAGACACATATATGTAAAAGTCATGGAAACAAAGCTACCCACTTCAAGGCCAGCAGGGCTGATAACAAGAAGTCTTCGCACAGGGGCAAGGTCAGAACCACAGACGCTTTACAGATGATTTACATTCAGAAAGCAGCTCTGAATGTTGTATTTCAACGACTCTTACTTCCACGTTTCAGGAGAAGACCTTCGGCTGTGAAGTGTGCGGGAAAGTGTTCAAGCGTTCCTCCACCCTCTCCACCCACCTGCTCATACATTCGGACACACGGCCGTATCCCTGTCAGTACTGCGGCAAGAGATTCCACCAGAAGTCGGACATGAAGAAACACACATTCATTCACACAGGCAGGTTTATGCTAGCCGCTAGCATTGTTGACACGAAGATGCTGAGTTGAGCTTCTGATAGTCACTGAAACTTAATGTTTTAAACTGCAGCTTTGACACACCAATGCTGTAATAAGATGCAAACTGGTGTGCAATACAATGTAAAAAATGTTCAAAAGCTCTATAAGCTACTGCGCTTTTTATATATTTTTATATACAGGTCTGGAAAAAAATTAAGAGACCACTTAAAATGATCGGTTTCTCTGATTTTACGTTTTGAAGGTATATGTTTGAGTAAAATGAACATTGTTCTTTTATTCTGTGAACGACTGACAATATCTCTCTTAGATCCCAAGCAAAAATTTAGCATTTATTAACAAAAAAAAATGAGGAACTATAATCTAATGTTTTAACTCAGGAGAGGTTCAGAAATCAATATTTGGTGGAATAGCCAGGAGGTTTTCAGTCAGTGCAGTGGGCTCTTAGTTTTTTTCTGCTGTGCAGTTTAGCTCCTGCACAGCAGGGGGCGCATGCTGCTCTAGAGAGAGCAAGTCCTGTCTGGAGGCTTAGTTTAACTGCACAACTCCTGATTTAATTACAACAATTTGAAAAGGTTTTTATCTTGGCGAGAGAAAAAGTACACTTTACATAAAAAGTATAAGTATTATCTTATTATAGAAGACAAAAACAACAGTTTAAGTGTATTAGTGCGTCTTTCTATCAGTCATTTTTTATATTTATTTCTTCATGAGACTGTCCTGGGAAAACAGTGTCTTCAGTCAGAGGCTTCTTCGAATTCACTGTAACACAGACAGTTGCAAGAGAGCTTTCCTGCCAACATCCATTATTATCTACAGTAACTCTTAATTTAAATTAATATGAGTAACAACAACATTTCACTTCCCTTTGGGATCAATAAAGTATTTTTGAATCAGTAGCATTTTAGTCATTAATATCATGTAGAAATAAAATGGAGGACTGACGCCAAGTGCAATTCAACCCTTCAGAAACTCTTAAACCTTGACCTATTGGCCTTTTGCAGGGGAGAAGCCTCATGTTTGCCAGATATGCGGCAAAGCATTCAGCCAGAGTTCCAACCTCATCACGCACAGCCGAAAGCACAGGGACGACCGGCCCTACCGCTGCACTCTCTGCCACTACAGCTTCCAGCACAAAGTGGACCTGCGGCAGCACCAGGAGCACCACTGCACCTACCGCTGACCTCTGACCTTTCTCCTTCATCACAGAAAACACTTTGAGGACAGGAATCCCCTCCGTCTGCTGTTCTAATGATCGGGTCTCACGTATCCACAGACTTCGCTCAGCTGCAGTACACCTCGTGTGTCTCTTTGTGCCCTAAAACGTTCGTATGTAAAGAAAGACTGCTGCAGCTTTGGATGGAAATCACATGTTTAGCAACTGCTGCGCTTTTCTCTAAACCTTTCAAAGATAAATATTTTCTTAATAAATTTCTGAGATCTGAATATATTTGCAGAGATGTTTCTCATGGTTATTTACTGCACCGAGAGAAGAAAAGGCAACAAAAGGTGGAAAGTTTCAAAACCTCTTAGCGTATCATTAGCTTATTTAATTTAATTGTGTTGTACAGGAGAAATGTTTCTGGCCATGGGATTTGCAACCTTTAAGACTTACAGAAAGGTATTTATTTTACCATTTTCATTTAAGTAATTTGTATGAAGCTAGAAGAAATACTTTTATTTGTACAAAACCTCTGAAAACAGATTTTATTTTTTTAACTGTCGTCTGCGTCCTGAACACCTTTTTTTCAGATGAATACTTTGTCACTTGTGTGGTTTGTTGAAAACGTTAAATATTTACTCTTCTGAAGGCAATTAGTTTATTCTATTTAGCGTTACCAGAATAAGGGTGTTCAGAGATTTCTGGAAACCTGAAAAGTAATGTATTATTTTCCTTTCATTTCAAAATCATGCTGTACTTTGTGTTTGTCGGATAAAAATTCAACAAATGGATTGAATTTTGAGTTTGGGTAAACTCCACTTCTCGTCCTTCTACATGTTATGCAGCATCTGCAACTCATTAAACAACATTTCATTAAATTAAAACCAGACCTCGGCCCTCCAAAGCACAACTGGTCTTGATTAGGTAAGTTTTATGGAAATGTTATGTGTACTCTGTCTTATTCTAATGGTTTCCTGTTTTAATTTTTTCTTCCTCAGCTCCTTCCTTAGATTATCCCCAGCTGCTCTTCATTTTGTTTATTGTACTCACCTGTTTCCCATCCCACAATCATGTCTCATTCTGTCACAATCTTCTGTTCCTGTCACCCTAATTTCTGAGTTTACTCTGAGTTTTGTAAGTTCATCATCCATCTTCAACTTTCTCCTCAAAAGCCTCAAAATGTGACATTAGATGGACTGAATGGGGTTTAAATCTGGCTTAGAGTGCAGCCTCGTTAGTTTTAAGTTACCAGATGTTTCAATGAAGGGAGCATTAGTTATGTGACGTTACATTTTCAGCGCTGCAAGGATAGCAGCTTCTTGGGCTTACATCTGAGCAAGAACGTAATAAACACTTAATGGATTTAACAAGCATGCAAGAATATTAGACTGCAACTTTGGTCGTACTCCACTTTTGTTTTTAAATAAAATGACTACAAACATGATTTTTCTGTAATTGGTACGCAGTTATCTCACCAAACCTCTTTACCTCACTTACACTTGTGGGGTTCAGACCTGCAGGTTCTGAGTAATCACCGCAAACTGACAGGAAGCAAAGAAAATGAACATCCGTTTATTACTTAAAGTACAAGAGAGAGTCAGCTTCTCTTAAATGACGTGCTTTCTGTTTGGTGTAAGATATCAGTGGTTTCAGGTGAAAAGGCTCAAGTTTGAGTGAAGTTATTAGTGGCAAATTGAATCCCAAGTCTTTTGTGAAGTCATCAAGCTTAAAGAATAAACCGCCACCATGAAAATGTTATAGTCTTCAGTTAATTGCATTTGGTTGCAACATGAGAAAATTATGCATTTTGTTACATTTATTTCAATAATTCATATTTACCAGTTTATTAAAATTTATTCAGCGGTATTTGATGACAAATGCCAAACATTCTGCACAGAACATAAATTTCTCTTGAAGCATCAGATTTAACACCGTGGGAATAATGGACGCTGTTGATTCTAAACTTTTCCACCAGTTTAGCTCAAAGTCTATTCAATACACAGATTACTGAAGCATAGATCAAGCATGTAGTAATCTAAAACAGTTGCATGCATGAAAGTATTTTTTCTTT
Source organism: Poeciliopsis paucimaculata (assembly GCA_903067055.1). Taxonomy (NCBI): domain Eukaryota; kingdom Metazoa; phylum Chordata; class Actinopteri; order Cyprinodontiformes; family Poeciliidae; genus Poeciliopsis; species Poeciliopsis paucimaculata. The sequence goes on along the minus strand of CAEGAD010095352.1, from coordinate 27,604 downwards.
TTAGCTGAATACACTCTGGTTTGTCAGCCGCAGGCTTTAGAAACCGTTTCTGTTGTACCACTTGGCTCTGGCAACAACATCATTGGAGTAATCTTCGCCAGTTGTGATGGCAACCACATTTTCATACGAATGGACGTTACCGTCCCCCATGTTGTAGGCCGCTATTCCCCCTGCAGAGAAAAGAAAAGTCCTAATAATTAAACTACAACAGTCAGAACGCCAACGTGCTTTTTAAATATTTTTATTAGTTCGCCAACTTATCCTACAGCCTGCTGAAGAAAAAATATATACCAGAGTAAAGTGATCAACAATGGCGCATGTAATATTTAAACTATTTATTCACTTCAACGGCAAAGATGTGAACTTGCCAATGAAAGCTACACAGAGTCAATTTGAATGCTGAACGGCAGGGAGCGCTTCATCGATTAAAAAAAAAAGTTCAATGCAATAGTTAAATGTTCAGAGAGGTGAGCCGCAGCCTCAAATATTCATGTTTCAAAAGAGCGGATTTTGTAGATGTAATTTCTGTAACAGGGCACACAAACAGACGCATCAACCTTCAGTCTTCTCACAGGTCACACAAAGGCAGTTGGACGAAATCTCAGACAAAATGCTGAAGATTAAACGAACCTTTCAGCTGCTGCTCTTTGCTCCAGGTCGGGAACTTGTTCTGAATCCTTTTAATGAAATGAACAAGGATCCCTGTAGCTTGGCGGAGATGCTCCTCGCTGTCCCAGTCTCCTTCCTTATGGTGATGTCTAATATCCACCTTCATGTTTTTGGAAATAAAATAGTTGTAAATCTTTCTTTTGGAATCATTGGCCAAGATTTTGCACGTTAGACCTAAATAGTATTTGTTGACCTGCATGAGTCCCCAGGCGTTACCGTGATCCCCCCAACCGTTATCCAGGGCGTTTCCAGCTCTGGACTCTCTGGAGATGATGGCAGCAATAAGGGCTGGATCAATACCAGACTGACTTCCCACTCTGTTGATTTTTGATCTGTACTTATTCATTCTTCCAGAATCCATTTGGGCCATGGTTTCTGATGCCCTCACACCTGTTTGGAGAAGTTACAGACGTATGAGTTTTCCCTTTTACAGCACAACAGATTAACATTTTCAGTCCAGTCGGATGTTTATCTTCAGTATTTACCAGAGTAACCGAGTTTATCCTGCTGAGAGGTTTTCCAGGAAGCACCTGATGCTTCAACTCTAGTGACGTCTCCATAAGCTGTAAACATATCAGCATTTACATAAAGTGCTTGAAATAGACAAAGTTTTACATAATATCAAATGCTTTCTTTAACCACATTTCCAGCTGGACTGGCTGAAATGATACTTAAGGAAATATTTTAGATTTAAGGCCAAAAAAATTTAAAAAAAGACTCTTACTTTTAAGTCTGACATCAGCATTTGACTAGACATCATGCATCATATAAACAATAAAATACTCACTCATTGTTGCAGTTTCTCTTTCACTTTCAGCTGAAGTGGAAGACCTGTTCCCTGTTCTGCGGTCAGGAGTGGATTAGAAACGTGCTGGATGCAGGACAATCTTTTATAACCTTTTTCCTTTCACGTTCCACTTTCATTCTGACGTCCTGCAGTTGCTTTTAGTTTCTGTTTCACCTTTATCTGTGCTTTCACATTCAACGCCGATTGTTTGCAGAGGAAGGAGACGCACCCAAAGGAAAAAGTTTCCCAGGAGCCACGCCCGATTAGACGAAATTAACCTGTATCCTTCAACGTTTTCTTTTTTAAAGAAAGCTTAATATTTTGTGTCAGAGTGTCATTTATTTATTGAGTGTGAAAGTATGATGAGTAGGACTGCCTGGCAGTTTGTGGTCCACTGATCTGATGCTTTAAAAGTAAAGATACCGGAACAATGGGGTATAATAGTCAAACAAATGCTGAAGCCCATGAGGGATGCGCGCTCCAAATTGATACAGTTCAAAATTCTGAATCGTTTATATTGGACACCAGTTAAATTATTTAGAGCTAAGATAAGTAACTCAGATATTTGCTGGCGATGTAAACAAAGTCCGGGAAATTTACTACACATGTTCCTCATGTGCCCGAACCTAACTACTTACTGGCAGGAAGTTATGGGTAAAATTAACAGCACCCTTAAGTCAAAGTTACTCTTGACATCTACATTGGGACTTCTTAATTTCTTAGATTACAAGGTCCAAATCGAAAGGAAAAAAACACAATGGTTAAAAATAGCCCTCACCACGGCAAAGCGAGTTATATTAAGACACTGGAAAGGCCAAAATACCCCTACCTATACAGAATGGTACGCAGCACTCTTAGAGACTGCCTCTTATGAAAGACTCATCCACAAAATAAACGACCAGTTTGAGGCATATCAGAATATGTGGGAACCGTTCTTAAAACCAGAGGAAAGGCCCAAATATTACTGGTTCAAAATAAAGACACTGTGTGTGTGAACCTTTTATTTATATTTAATTTTATTTTTATTTATTTTCTATTGCTTTAGTTTTTTCTGTTGGCTGAGAGGGGAGGGGGGAGTAGGGGAAGATTGGGAGGGGTTCAGGGGAGAAAATGTTAAAACCAAGTCCTATTATGTATAAGTAATTATTGCTATATACTTTAAAGTACTGATATTGTCAATATTGTCTTCATTGTAAGTTTCACTGCTGAAGGACTCAATAAACATTGAAAATTGGAAAAAAAAAAAAGTAAAGACACCGACCAAATGTTGTCTGTTATTACATTTATTTCAATATTTAGCATTTACTAATTTCACACAAACTTATTCTGCCCTTTTTGATAAATGCAGAATCCATTTGGGACATGGTTCCTGATGCCCTCACACCTGTTTGGAGAAGTTACAATTTCACAAGTTTGTCGTTTTTCAGCTCAGTAGATTAACATTTTCAGTTCAGTCATATCTTTATCTTTAGTATTTACCAAAATAACCCAGTCTATCCTGCTGAGAAGTCTTATCAGAAGACCTGGAGTCATTCCATAACTCCAGGTTATGGAGTGATGTCTCTATAACCTGTAAAAATATCAGCATTTACATAAAGTGCATGAAGCAGACCAATTTAAATGTTAGATCTTACATCAAATGCTTTCTTAAACCACATTTCGAGCTAGCTATGTCTGAAATAATGTTTATTTTTTACGGAATTAGTAAAATATTTTATATTTAAGGAGAAAAAGTTAATACTTCTGTTTCTTTTAAATGTTACAGCAGCATTTGGCCAGACAAAATATGTCCTATAAACATTGTGAGGGACCAAACTCAAACGAGGACAAAAAGGTGTTCAAAAATAGAAATATTTCAATTTAACTCTTCAAAAAATGGTAACAAAGATTAAATACAAAATGAATCAAAAATTTGTAACAAATTTGGGCCCAATTTAACAGAGGTCAACAAAACTCTAACCAAACACAAACAAAACACAAACAAACTGACCTACCAACAAAGAACAAAAGGCTGCTTAAGTAGGGGTGGAGTAACCTAAACCTACCACATGAGGGAGGCACAACTTAACAAAAGAACAAACAAATACAAAATTAACTAAAGTATCTTATGAAACAAATAAAGCAAAACTAACTTTAACTTAACCCAAATAATCAGTGTATATTTAAGTGACAAAATTAACTAATTAAGATCAACTTGAAACACATTTTCTCCCTCCAGTCTTTCAGAAAAATGGTTTGTTCCAGTCCTTCCTCCAGCTCCACCTCAAACAAAAAACAAGTGTAAATAAACATTCAGACAGACATCAACTAAAGTGTGCACCCATTAGGAAATGTATGTCTAAATGAAATAACTTAACTATAAGCTGTAACTAATAAGAAAGAATAAATACTAACACTGTGTGGTGGTGGTAGGAGCATCCACCACACATTAAAAGTACTCACTCATTGTTGCAGATATTCTTGCTGATGCTCACTTGGAGCTGAAGTGAAAGATCTGTTCACTGTTCTGCCCTCTGGGGTGTAAATGCACTGGGTGCAGGACGATCTTTTATAACCTTTTTACTTTCGTCTGTGTTAACACACTCAGTGCAACACAGGAAATTGTAAACCAAAAGTCCCATTCTGACCATTGGAGTGTTTGTATGCATTTTGAATACAGGAAACCAGGTTTTTCACCACAATAGCATTTGTCGCCAAGAGTCATAATGCTCGCTCGTTTCCAGTACATCATTTGCTGTATGAAGGCAGAACATGTAGACTAATGTTGTTGTGATGAAAATAAAGCCTTAAAATACAAACATTTAGTGTTTTACAGTCATCTTGGATGCTTTCTAGTACCTGGCGAGGATTATTATGGCGTTGGCTCAAATTCAGATGTTGGATGGAGTGTGGTCATGTAGAGATTTAATTGAGAAATATAAAGTGAAAATCACAAATTTTGTTGTTATTTTTAACAGCTGCAGTCTGTTTTTTGTGATGTTTTTTGTTGGTTAGATAAAGAGTGAACCAGATCTCAATAACAGTCAATGAGGTGAAATTTTCCTTTATTCTTCTGCAACTGAAAAGTGACATTGCTTTAGGGAACATTTTGCCATCTCTTCTCCATTACTCTATTAAAGTAATTTGTTACTTTAGTATTCTTTAAACTTGTCTGGGAAAGAAAAGTATCATAACCTCTGCTTAACAAAATCTAATATCAGCCACATGGGTCTTAATTGAAGCTTCTTCGTTGGATAAATTAACCAATTCACATTAATCAAACTACATCAGCGATCAAAATTAGATTTAAGAATCGTGTCTCATCCTCTAAAATGTCCCCAGCTTCTTATTTCTGAAAACAAGGTATCTCCAGGACAGGAGGTGTAGTTCACCACCTGCCTGTGGCCTTGGATGGTGTAGTTTCCTGTCAGACCTCCTCCATTCACAGCGCAGAGCGCCAGGTGGCTGCGCAGCAGGTCCATGGCGTGGCGAGACGGCAGTGTGGCCGTGTAGTTTCCAATGATCGACACGCCGTAGCCCAAGGCGTTGTGTCCCCTGGTGTGTGTGCCGACGTGGTTCCAACCCCGTCCTTCATAGACGTAACCGTCAGATCCGACCACGAAGCTGAAAGCGAAGACGCAACAAAATAGATCATTCAATGTGTCAGAAATCATGATATGAATTATGATGCGTTTTAGCAGCTGGTTCCCAAACACTGTAAAACATTTGAGCCACATTTTGTAGTTGTGTTTACTATCTTCTACTCTTTGAATAAATGTAAAGTTTTAGATTTTCAACCTAAATGTGAGTTTGTGAAAGATAAAGTTACAGCTGTAACTTTTTATTAATTTTGTCAAACCTCCAAGACTTTAATAAACTAGAGTTTTTAGATTAGCGCTTAAAAAACTGATAGAAGAAAAAGACAGGAGTGGGAACTATTTCCCAGAATGCTTAGCGGCTTGTTTCTGTATCCTGAGATGGAAGTGCGTTACATTGATCTGACTCTTGTGTTTTATTAAGGAAAATGTTTATTTTAAAGCTTGAGGATGTTCACACTAAATGTTTCTGAGCCGAATTCATTGTGATGTTTAATAAAATTCATCATCAGGTCAGAAACTTTGTTCATGCAATTTGAAACAAATAAAACAGGCTCATGGTTATCAGAAATATTCAACCCTCATAACAAATTTTGTCAAAAAAACCCAAAAAACATATGATCATATTTTTAATTTAATATTATAGGTTTCAATATTTACATCCAATTCTGCAACGAAGTGAAACTTTCAAAACTTCATTACTTATATCCAATGTCATTCCACCCACGATCTTCTTGGTGAAAACGTTGCATGGACCTCATGTCGCGGGAGCAGCTTGAGAAGGATAAACAAGGCGCCGAAGGCTCGTAAGTGTGGTGAACATAGAGAAAGTTGAGTGGGAGGGAGAGTGGAATCGGTGTATCCCGTGAATCTTTCGCCCCCCACTGGCAGCGAGGGAGGATCTGAGGACAATCTGCATTCAGGAGGACACAGTTAATTAGTTCCTATCTCAGAACACCATCACTTATATATATGTCAGTCTATTGTGCAATGACAATGTATTTTTGTCCTTTCAACAAAATAAAAAACACATTTTACTGGCATTACATGTTGTAGAATATTATGTATTATTGTAAAACAAAATGAAAACAAAATACTTTTTACAACATTTATCAAATAGAATCTAAAAAGTGTGGAATGTAAATATATTTTTGCTGGTGTTCTTGGGACATGTGTCTTCCAGCTTGGCAAATCAACAGACCAATATTTCTTCCTATTCTTCCTTTCTAAAGTCTTTTGTAGTCACTAAAAGGTTTTAAAGGTTTTTTGCTATTTTTTTTTTTTTGTCTAACATTAATATGCACGTTTAAAGACTTAATCAAAACTCAGAGGTGACACAGCTTCTCATTGTATTTTATGATTGTGTATAGCACTTTGGTCCTGTCAGTGTATAAAGTGCTTCATAAATAAAGTTAGTATGGTATATGCTAAGCTATGCTATGCTATGCTATGCTATGCTATTCTATGCTATGCTATGCTAGGCTATTCTATGCTATGCTATGCTATTCTATTCTATGCTATGCTAGGTGGTATGGCTCAGTATTTAACTAATTCATCACTTCTTCACAATCTGACCCACTTCTACAGCATGATGCTGCCACTACCACAGTTCTCTGTATTGTGTTCAGACTGAATAGAAATTCTTGCACTTTGTTGTGTTGATCCAGCACCTTATAAATCCCAATAAAACACATTGAAGGTTGTTTGAAGCATAAGAAACTTGCTACAAATGTTTAAAAAAGTTCAAGGAATGTGAACGTTTTTGTAAGATGCACTTTCGCCTCTTTATAAAATATATCGTAATGTCACCAGATGGCATCAAAAGCGAAAATAAATAAAAGTACAGTTTGTCTAGCAAGAGCTTTCAAACTCATTTTGAAAGCTTGTCTTTCAAAATCAGGTTTTACCTGCAGCCTTATTTTAAGCCTACATACCTCCGACATAACAACATTACTCACCCAGGTATCTGTGCGTAAAAGTTTTTAATCCCTCCTGCACCACCTTTCCCAAACCAGAGTCCTGAGCGATCCATTCTGTCTTCTCCAGCTCCCAGACCAAAGTTAGAGTTGTCATCACTTCAGTGTGAAGATCAAGTGGCTCCAGAAGTTGCCTTGAAAGTTGCCTTCTCTTCGGGCTAATGTCGCAAGTCAGAGCATCAATGCCTTGTTTCTCAGTCAGAGTGAAATTATAGAATCCCCTTAAGATCTCGCTGAGGGCCTCAGGCTGCTCAGATGCTGGTAACTTGCTGAGATGCATGCCCAGTAGAAGTCCATCCATGCCACCATTTATAACAGCATCTGTGGCCAGAGTGGCAGGCCGAGATAACTTAAACACCTTTGGCTGCACCACATTGTCCCAGCACCCGTTGGGACCCAGACGCATGGATGGTGGGATGTCCTGGAGGCTTAGAAACGACAGGCCCAAAGTCCTACCGAGGGACAGGGGAAAGATCCCCAAAGCTTCTGTTCCTTCCATCTTGGCTTTCAGTCCTGATTCAATCCCTAACAGAAGGGGTGCAAGAGCAACCGTGGTGCCGTCCGGAGCGAGGACCACCCCGCGCTCCTCACCGTTGTCAGTCACAATGTGGTGGATAGCCTTATCAAAAAAGCTGAAGGATGTTGCATTTAGGATTGATCCCTCCAAACCTTCTGTGTCACTGAGATTGTGCGACGCGCCTAAGAAATGGATGGTCATCAAATCGTCATGGCCAGCCGTCCTCCGCAAAGCTCTGACCAGAGGCAGGGGCGACAGACCGGGGTTGGAGTCTTCAACCTGCTGCACAGCTTGGATGAAGCTCTCCATGTTACGCAAGTGGACGCCTGAAAGAAATATGACGGATGTTTATTATAGATCTGTAAAGTCATTGATCCAGAAACCCACTCACTTTATGGACGTTCACTTGCATTTGAGATTGTATCTTAATTACAAGCCTTAAACTAAAATGAATGTTGGACTGTTGGAGAACTGAAAGGTGGCCAAACTCTTAAATATATAGGCGAACAAATAACGCACCAAGGAGTAATTATTGCTGCTGGTCACGACGGATCCGGGAGATTTATTTCGTCTTACAGTTTCATCAGTACAAAAACCAAAAATCTCCCCGTATTCTTAACATCATCCTTTTTTAAGCAATATCATCTTTACTGATGTGAGTTGGAAAGTTTTGACCAATAGAGCATTACTGCCCTTGATTTATGTAAGGATCCTGGTAAGCCTTAGACTAAGTGTGTGTTGGACTCCCTTGAAAATATTCAGGACCTCTTGACCTCAACATCTGCTCCATTTCAGAGTTGCCGAATAAGCCAATTCATCACAAATTGCCGTTCTTATTTGTCCAAACAGCATCTTTCCCAAATTATATTTGGTCCAACTTTGTGCTTCACACGCAAGGGAAGGGAGGCTGTCAGGTCAGGTCGACCCAAAGAGGGGCCAAGAATCCTCCCGCTAAAACAACTCCATAAATAGCATTTTCTCTTTTTCTCAATGAAAACTAGCTTTAAAGATGACCTATTATTCTTCCTTGAACAGGTTAGAATAGGTCTATAGACAATACAAGAAATGTTCCTAATATTTATTTATTTTTTTTGCACAAAATCATTCTTAGACAATAACTTTTTAGTCTGGTCAGTTCTGCCTATTTTGAGCTGTTTTAGGACGTCTTGTCACTTTAAATCCAATTAATCTGCTTCTGGCCTCACACACCCCCAACTCAACGTTTACACTCGCATCTGAAAATGGCAGTCAACAGATGCGCAATCATACAACCATATATCTATGAAAAGCAGAAGTGGAGCCTCCTGCAAGTCAACAACAAAACACGTGTCTTTTCCAGCAGCCATTGTACAGCATATGCAAGAGGTAAAACCAGCTGACCAAATGTGCTGGAGCTCCGCTTGGGTAGCTAAGGAGATGGGCTGGGTTTCCTAGGTAACGGTGTAGTGCCCAGGTTTCTGAAACTGTTCTGGACACCAAAAAACAGGAACTCATTGCCAGAAAATAAGTTCCTGCTGTACATGATGAAGAAATTTAAAGCAAGAACCAAAAAACACCCCAAAAAATATCTGGGTGTTTTTTTTTTTTAGAAGCACTTGAGACCCAAATGGGAATATAAAAATATACCACATGTGAATTTTGAACAATAGGTCCCATTAAAAAGAAAGCAAATATTTTTTCTGTGAAGACATGGATTCTTTTAATGACATGCTGGAGAAACTGATTTCAGCCCAACCATGCAGATCTCGTAAGGAGTTTCAACAAACAAAAGTGAATGTGATCCTAAAAATGTTAAAAGATTGTGTTTAATTTTGTCATGTGTTTTTGTGTTTGTTATGATGTAAAGCACTTTGAAATGCCTTGCTGCTGAAATGTGCTATACAAATAAAATTTGATTTGATTTGATGTGTTTTTAATAATGCATCCAAAACAAACATTTTTGTTTACAATTACAAATATGCATCAACTACAATATTTTTTTTTATCCCAGCAAAGTTTTAAAGTATGTGAATTTTCTTACAAACATTTCTCATGTCTGTGTTTAAACTGTTAAGTAAATGAATATTGTCACAATTTTTTGTAAAGTATCTTCTTCCATATTAACCTCTTCAGATTAGGTGCCTTTTTCTTCTGGGATGATTTTAATACACTTACCTCTATAAAAGGTAACTGTGGATAAATGTTCTAGAAAGACAGTATTCAGTTTTAAAGGTTAATTGTCTTTGAACTGAATGAGCTTACCTGCTGGCCTGTTGTGGACGGTTAAGAAGTTTAAAGCCAGAACCAAAAATGTAAATCGAAAATAAATCATGTTGCATTTCCTGGTTGTTAGCTTTCAATGTCCAGTTTTTAATTAAATAAGATAACTGGATACATCTAAGATTTGAGGAATCTCTTGTTTTGCGCTCAATCAGTTTTCATAAAAAAGAAAAATCTCCCCAGTAAGAGTCTGGAGGGGCTTCCGAGGGTTTTCTGTACGTTTTTTTTGTGTGTGGGTGTACATGCGTGACTGCAATGTTCTGTCCCAATGGTGCTATTTGCACACTCATTGGCACAAATATTGATTTAGCCTACAGTCAAGCAGCAAAGTCTGCTTCTCCTGGTTAATAAAAACAGTTATGATGAAGGTTTGTTTTCCTTTTTTTAAAAAAATAAGGTGTGACTTTCCCGTCATGTCATTGTTGTCCTTACAAGCAGATCCATTCATGGCTTCTTCTGTGTGATTGCTTGAATGCAACCGATGTGAAAAATAAAGCAAGTGTAGTTACTGTTTATCATCTAACTGCTGACTACCACCAGAGTGAGGAAACATCTTAGTCACTGCTCATCATGACCAGTTAACTGAATGTAGATTTGTGGAAAAAAACAAGTTTAGAAAACTTTGCTTGCAGGAGGATATTTGTTTTTTTAGAAATCCTGCCAAGCTGTTCTTTCTTTTTCACGTTTAAAGGCTTTTAAATATCCATCTATGTGTCATTAGATGGATATTTATCCAGGTTTATTTCTTTAAACCTTATTTCAGGTTTAAAGAACCTGAAATAAGTGGACTTTTTAATAATGTTCTAATCATGTGGTCAAAACCTAGATTTTGCCTTTCTGTTTTTGCGGTCTCTCTGTGATTTTGTGGATTTATTCTCACTTCCTCCCACAGTTCAGAAACATCCATATCAGGTAAAGTGGCCTCTCTAACCTGTAACCAAACCCTCTTTTATTAAATCAAATCAAGTTTGAGGGAGAATGGGTTAAGGATCCAATCAGAACTCCACCCATCTATTTATTTTACACTTTAAACCAGATCAAATATAATCCAGAGTTCCTGGAAAGGTGAAGTCGCCCTTTAATCTAGAACAGAACAGAAATCTGGAATTAGAAACAAACATTGGTATCATTAGTGCTCAATTCATTTTCTGACATTATTTGCCAAGTTCTGTACACACAAAATGAAAATGTGAAACCCAAAAAAATGATATTTTTTGTCATGTTTAAATCTGTTTATAACATATTTTAGAATTCAGTGTTCAAAATAATCTGAGTGAAAATAAAATAATTGAAAATGAAATGCTGTAAGAGTTGTGATTCAGAAGGATTACTGAAGGATACTTAATTTTTTATAATTCTAGTAAATTGGATATATTCTGAGCAAATACTTAGATATTTCTCATGCCGCTTGTCCTCTGCATGAGTAAATAAGGCAAAATGAAACTACATTTGTAATGCACTTTTTTTAAAGGGTATATTATATAAGTTTTACCTTAGGATTTGCTCATATAGTGAAGTTAGATATAGATCCAAACTCAGAGTTCTGGGACCCATTTCCCTCTGTGGAAATCTCTGGTTTCTCACTTCTCTTTCTGCAGGTGCAGAATAGGTGAGAGGTGCATCCTATCATCCCTTTTTGATTTTTCATTTCTCTTTTCATTTCCATGTCCACTGCATTTGAGATAAACTTAAAGCTATTTCAAAAGAAGCTTTTTTTAATATACATTTTTAAATGATTTGTGAGTTTTAGCTTTTAACCTTAAATAAATTCTATGCAGAAACGGTGATTTGAATCAAATTTAAGTAAAAATGGATGCACACCAGTTTTACTTTGTTGGAACGAAGAAAAACATTGTTAAAAATAAGAAAAACTCATAAATTAGTTGCTAACCATCTATTCCTACACAGCACTCAAAATTTACTTGCATGTCGTACATATAAAGGTCCACTTTTCACCTTTTAAGGTCACCTTAAATTACCTTAAAAGGAAGAACTTTTTTGCAGTTCCACTGATTTACAGGTATTGTGTAAGTTTTGGTTAACTTTTAGGAACAGACAATAAAGTGTTTCTGTGAGGCATAAATGTAGCTACTAAAATGAATGTAAATCCATACAAAGTCCTAATGTTGACAGGAATACAAACTGCTGTGTTTATAGCTCGTATCGCCACCTGCAGTCAGAACTGGGTCAGCTCACCGACACTCAGAATGGGACCACCACAAAACTGATTGTTTTTTTTTTGGGTTTTTTTACATTTAGGAACAACATTGGTCATTTCTTTGTGCTTTCAAATTTTAATTTTTACTTATTTTTAGATTAACAATTTTTATGTTTGTCTTTTTCAAAGAACATATGTTACTCTTATCTCTGTGACTGATGCAAATATGAGAAATACAGGGATTGGTTAACTATATATATATATTTTTTTTGTTCCAGATTTCCTGCATATTCAATCAGGCATCATATGGCACAAGGCAGATGTTTTTGTGTTTTAGTTTTCAGGGTCTCTTCTTTGGACATCAAACTATGAGAAATTAAACAGAAATAAATATTTATTTCCTATCTTCCACTATGATTCTGTATCTCCAAGGTGGCTGGTGTGGAGAGAGTTAACCTTGACCAGACTAACAAAGATGACAGGACCTTCTATATCATTGAGAGTGAACTCTTTATCAACACCTTTTTCTCGGTCCTCAAGGAAAACAACAGCTTCAACTGTTCAGTCTTCACATGAGGCCATCCTCATCCTCTGCAGTTTCCCCACCAAAGTCGAAATTCACTGTCACGTGAAGTTCGATGAGACCGTAATCGGAATTCACTGATATGTTAAAATGTTACTAAGAAAAGTAAATCGCTTATTTTATTACAAAATAATATGTCAGTGATATCTATTGACTTCTTACAATTTAAAATAGATTAGACATTTGGGTGCAAAATTTCCAAATATTTTTCTGAAACTGGCTTTGTAAACATAATTTTTTTTTTTTTTTTAAATCCGCTCCTTCAAACTAGTTGCAGCAGCAATTAGCAAACACCTGGTGGAACTATGTATTATTATACAAACACCAACACCCCTAACAATGTTGTTAAAGGCTTATTGGAGAGACGTTGTGATGGCATGCTGCGTCGGAAAGAGCAGGAGCTTCTTAAAGAGACAGAGGCCCAATTTAAATTGCTACGTCAAATTTATTTTTAAGTTATGTTTGATATAAATAGCTGTTGTATAGGTGGGGGTAACATAATTACGTGATTGTGCTATAAAACGTTACTACATAAAATACATAATACTGCTCCATTTACAGAAAGAAAGAAAGAAAGAAAGAAAGAAAGAAAGAAAGAAAGAAAGAAAGAGCGGCTCGCGCTGGTCCTGCCTCCTCTGAGTCAGCTGATCACGTTTCGTCAGTCACGTGACCTGGCCGACCGGAAGTGCTAGTGAGCAAACATCGAGGAAGAGCTGCCGGAGTCTCTCGGCGATTCGCCGTTATAGGCTTGTTAAACTAGAACTTCTGTCCCAGCAGCTTTCGTTTTAGTGTTTTTATTAAGTTTTTTTTTATATTTTTGGCTTTATTTTAACCCCAATGGCAGCGACAGGACGGCGGGACTCCTCTGGTAAAGTGTTAATGTTCCTTCTTTAATGTATTTTTCCGTTACTCTGCAATGTTTTCCTTATCTGTACTGAAGCCCTTGTGTGTTTTCACGCAGTTTGGTTTTCTATTTAGATTAGCTAAGCCACTTTTAGCTCGTTTTGGCATCTTGAATACAACAAGTAGGTAAAAAATATATATATATATATTTGTTATTTGGTGTTTTTCTGCTAACAGGCAGCTGCAGACAGTAGCGTTTGTGTGTTTTGGTTTTGTTGACTGCATGTTTAGCTGGAAAACAGTCATCATTAGGTCATCACAGCTGAAAACACTGCAGTAAACATCCCAGTCAGAGATAATAAGAGAGCCACATAAAGGGTATGTCAGATAAAACAGTAAACACAAAGTTAGTCTGCACTTTAAATCTAACTATTAGTGGCAGGTTTAAAGTGCTGTGTAATTATTGGATCACCTGATGTAATAACCACTCCTGTGTGTAATGTCTGAGAGGTTGCAGAATGCTTCTGTGGTTTTTTTCATTTTGTTAGGTCAGGCTGTTAAAACACAAAAAGCTGTGTTTTAACGTATCCCAACATGTGGATGTTTTCATGCAGAATAATCACTTTCATAAGCTTCTTACATGCATGGTTGAGTTTGCAATTCTGTGAAAGAGTGTTGATGATGGGTTGGGTTTTCCAGCTGCAGCTTCCTTCTCCTTTAGACACTCTTGAATTGTGCACAATATTTATTTCAGCACATATCAGAGGTGTGGTTGAAAACCATAAGCGTACCTAGAGAGGCACGTATCAAATCTTTCCTGATTTCTGCTGTTTGTGAGGCTTTGACCTCCAGCTGTAGATTTTAGCTGATTCAATTTTTCTCTAAACAGAACAGTTAGTAACTTTTAAACTACTTTTTTTGGCTTTCCTGCCATGTGCTGCTATAAGTAGGAGCAGCTCAATGCGCTATGTGAGAGAGAGCAGTTGCTTTAAAGCAGGATTTTAGTATTTTAAATCAAAAGAAGAAGTATAATTTGTTGTCCCACGGTAGAAAAATCCAGGTGTAACAGCAGAAAAGAGGCAGTGCATTGAGTCATGTATACAAATATAAAAGTATTCAAATATATAAAAACAACATTAAGAATTATATATTGTCCAGTAAGGGTCAGATTGTGATATTAAATACTATCAAAAATGGAATCATCAGATTCAAGGAATGAGCAACAAAATATGTATTTCTGCATTAGAGACACCAGTACATGATAATATATGTAATGTATGACATAAAACTTGAGATTTGTAAATACCAACAGAAATAGTTTTTCTTTTATGGTTGTACAGTTGTCAAAAAATGCCCTTCCTCCAACGTTTTAAAACACATTTCAGCTTTTCTGGTGTGGTTTTAACTGTGGAGAAAAAAAATAGTTAAAAGGAAATGCAAAAAAAAAACATACCAAAACCTCTCTGCGTCAACAAGATAATAAAAAAAATATATACATTTGAATCGTCTCTCAGTAACAACCCCTATATAAGAGCTTCTTTTAGTACACCTGGGCTCTGCTAAAACTTTAACGTTTCTCTTGGGTTACAGCTTTTAGTTTCCAGCAGCTACATGTTCCTGAAAAGTAAAGGATGTCTTTCAATGTTTGGGAACGTATAGCTCTTAATCTACAGATCAGCTTTTTGTGTTTTAAGTTCTCTAGCTCTGGTGTAAGCAGAAGTTTTGAGCTGCCAACCTGTGGGTTGACTTTTGCTTTTGGGTGAGCAGATTAGATGCGAGCACTGAGCCATTGTCGCTTACAGTCGTGCCTGATTGACTGACAGCTCCATCAGTTTATCTATAAAGCAGACAGTAAACCAGGAGAACTGGATACTTCCAGAGATTCGCTCAGTTCAAGTGTCTGTTCGTCTTTCGTGTCAAACCTGGTGACACAGTCTAGAAATCTGTCCCCGTTTGACTGATGGCTATCTGCCGTGACGATTGACACGCTCTTCTGATTGCAGATATGAGGCGCGTTTGATTCTTTTGGTGTGCATGCAGTACCTGCTGCCTGAGTTCATTTTGAACATAAAGCAGATTAATAAACTCCAGCCAAGCTGCTCGTTTGTCGGGTTTTTCAGTTTGTATTTCTGTCTAAATTTCGTCAGGTGTCGACATAGGAAGTGACCCTTTAAATTTGGTTTTGGTATATTGCTGGAATCCAAGTGTAGTATATGTACGGTAAATATATGCTACACGTTTTTTTTCTTATGTAAAAACTTAAAATGGCTTTTCAAAGTGGATATTTTTTTAAAAATAAATAGTTTTTGATATATATACTTATTATGTTTTCACAGGACAACATTCTTATTATTTATATTACTACAATAACCACACTCTAGCTTCAGCCTGCATCATATGTTGTATTTCAGAATGATAGCTAATCACTAATTTAATAATCAATTAATTTATAAGTGGATTATACAGACTCAAAATAATCCTATATACTAAAAGAACAACACACTCACAGCAGTAATCAAGCAAAAACTATACAAAAGGAATATACATTTTGCATTTAAGATAAAAAAAAACAAACCACTTTTTCTGTTAATATGTTCCACCCAAATCTCCTCAAGTGGCACAGTTTTCGCTTCACCTGGTTCAAATTCTGTAAATAAATTTTTTACTAACTACCTGTTAAATACAATTATTGTTTAATCCAAAAATAATTAACAGATTAGCCCTACAATTTATTGAAGTCAAGCAGAAATTGCTGAACTTTTCACATGTTGATGTTAGAAGTTATTTTGTGCCGCAGATGCATTATTTGCTATAAATGATGAAGCTAAAGGAATGCTTTGTTGTTGCATTTTATGCACTAAAATACCTATTTTCTCATTTTAAAAAGGAATGTAGGTATTTGTTTGAATCTTTAATTTATTTTTAATATTATACATATACATATAAAAGACTTAAATGAATTCTTTTTTTTATCCAATTAATCATCAGAAAAAGTCCAGACTTCAGAGATGTCTCTCTTACAGTAATAAACTGTTTTTTCTCTTATTTTTTTACCTCTGCTGCTTTATAAAAGCCCCTGAAGGAAACAAACAGCAGTTCCACATGATAGACGGTGACTCAGAATAATTGACACTTTTCCACTGCCATGTTCACACATTGAACTTTCATCTTTATTGAAGTTAATGCTGAGTGATACTGAACCCGCAGCAGCTCATCTGTTCCCATTTCACTTCCCATTTGCAACATGCATGCTGGTAACCCTGCTGACTTTATCTAATGACTTTCTCGGATTTTGACAGATCATTAATTCTTCATTAATGGGAACTTTAATAAATTTCCCTCATGTCATCATCACTTGTTCAAATGCTTGACCTACTTTGGAGTTTAAAATCAAAAGCTGGGGTCAAAATGTAGTTGAACAAACTGAATGTTCTTGATGTCTTTCCAACAGCTTGTCCATGAGAAGGAAAAAAAAAAAAACATGTGAGAAGTATTAGGACTAATAAGCCCACTCTGTGCTGAGTGGTTTTTCTATTTCCAATCATAAACTGGCTGCTCTGTTATCTGTACCACAGATTTACCAAGACGAACATGTCTACTTGTCTTAAATTTATTTTTAGAACATCTTGATTCTCTTGATCACTTTTGTTTTGCACAGACCACAAATTTCCCTCGCTTACAAGAGAGACAAATTCAGCTATCGTTAAAACTCCAGGAAGTCATGGGCTGTTTTTGAGGAATAAGAAAGTAGTCAACTCCATATACTGACCAGCAGTTGTCAGATTGTCTCTCAGTTTTGCTTTTTTTTAATTTATTTATTTTTTTTATTTATTTAACCTTTATTTAACCAGGTGAGTTATTAAGAACGGAATATTATTTACAATGTCAACCACGCAAGAGGGAAGAACAAATAGGAATCAAATAGTTTGAGGCAGCATCTTTTTTAGAAAATCTTTAAAAGTTTCTATTGATACATACAAAGGTTCTTAGCTTCATGCTTTTTGTACTTTATTCCAGTTTTTTGGTTACCTAACAACAGCCTGTTGAGTAACTTGCATGCTGGAAACCCTGCTGAGGTTTCACCTCTGTTCTTCATAACTGCATAAAAACTAGAGTGAAAACTCTGGATAAAACTTTACAAGTTTAGCAGTATTTCAGATATTTAAAACAACAACAAAAAAATCAATAATATTGATATCAACTGACATGAAATGCTTATATCTTGTTTTTCAGCCATTTCGTCCATGATTTCTGAAAATCCAAAAGTGTAAACATACGTTTTTTTTGCCCCAGCAGAGCATACAGGCCTGTACTCCTCAGTGACCCAGTATGGCTCCACAGAAAACTGCAGTGACTATCAAGCAAACAGCAACGACAGCAACCACAAGCAGAACTTTCCCACGGCAGCAGCAGGTCACTGGGTCGTGGCCGATCGGGAGGAGGAGGCCATTCGCAGGAAGCTGAAGTACTTCTTCATGAGTCCATGTGATAAATATTACGCCAAAGGACGCAAACCCTACAAGCTGGTCCTGCAGGTGCTGAAGATATTTATTGTCACAGCTCAGGTACATCAAAAATTTCCTCCGTTTACTTCTCTACTCTATTTTGCAGCAGGTTTTTCAATCATCAAGTTTTTTTAAATAGACAAATGTAGAGGGCACACGATGGTCCATGTGCAACAGTTAGCAAGACATCCTGAGACACTATAAAGTGCTTAAACTATGGACTCTAAGAGTTATTTTCTGTGTAACGCAGCTGTAAAAAATATTTCCTCCCTTACAGACTTCTTTTGTTTGTGTTTTGCTTTTACATGTGAATAATTCAAATTACAAAGGTAATATTAGACAAATGTAACCTGAACAAATGCAAAAAGCAGTTGTCAAATTATTGTTTCAGCTTTCAAACCAAGCTGGCACTTCTTGGTTTGATGCTATTATTACTGTTAGGGGTGCAGTTTGAAGTTTTTTGGCCAATTTCTTTACAAATCCTGACCTACCAATTGCAATTTTGGCTGATACCGATTTTTTTTTGTCTGAAATGTTGCTAAATATAGCAAGAAAGTCACTGAGTGGGTAACAGTGGGGTGAGTATGTGGGGTGAGTTGGTGGAATGTGAAGACATGACCTGGTGGGCTGGTCTATCCAGGAACATGCAGAGTGGGGGGTGAAAGGGGCTTGAGCCCCGCCCCTTTTATTCTTTATGCCCCTCGTTCCCTTTATGTGTGTTTTTTTTAATTTTCTTTTCAAATTTTTTTCAAAAATTTTTTTTTTTTTTTTTAATAATTTTTTTTATCTGTATGTCAGAAGGCCTGCTTGTATCCCTCAGCAATAATATTTATCTAAATATAATAATTTAGCAAAATAAACTAGTCTGGCTGCCCTCAGACACCGGGTACATGGTGACGAAGAAGGGGGGCAGATCTGTGCCTCTAACTATCAAATTATGGGCAAGAATATTTTTTTCATACACTGGTTTGTGAAAAAACGTAGGCCTGTTGTTGACGTTAGAAAAACTGTTTCTATTTATATTTTTTGAATTATCCTCACAATAGCGGAACAAAACCCGCCTCGCCCCTAAATCCAGAAAAGCTTCGGCTGCAGAGAAACTTCTGACTTTAACTTAATCATTCTGCTAAATGCCTGGTTCGCTACAGACAGTCTGAGTCGGTCCCACCGACAGAAAGAAAGAATGTCTGTCTTTATATCAGATATCCTGATATAAGACACGGTACTGCAACTGTCCCCGCGAGTCACGAGTCTTGGCCTCGCTAAAGAAGCAGGAGAAAGTGCAATGGCAGGAAACAATTTACTGTCGGCAAAAGTAAAAGGTTTAGAGAAGAACCATGAGAAGCTGGAGCAAAAAAATGGGCAGCTTAAAAACACAATTGGAAGCTTGAGGAAGAACATCGAGCACCTTAATTGCAACAACAACGCAAGGAGCTGGGCAGTAGAGAATGACATGCTTCTTGATCAAAATGAACATTACAAACAGATTAGGACACAGAATTTTGACTTGGAGGAGGCGAGATGAACAATCCAGTGCCTGAAAAGCAATTATAATGCAATGGTGCTACGTGAGCGGACACAAAAGACGATAATAGAAAATGCAGAGGCGACATTGAGAGAGAAGTCGGAAGAAATACAAAGGCATGAAGCACACAACGACGAGCTACTGGATGAAATTTTTATTTTAAACGAAAAACTCCAACGTATTAATTCCAGGCTGGCAGTAAAATCCGATGAAGGTCCCCCAAGAAAAACAAACCCCAGATGAAAGGTCAGAAGACACCCAAGATAAAAACCCGGAAGAAAACTCAGGACCAAATATGTTCCAAAGAGTTGGGCATATTTTGGTCGACATGTACCAGTCAGGAACAATGAGATACTGGCTGCCATACTGGATTTTTTTTATCCAAAAAACGCTGTTTTTGCAACGCTGGCAGCAGAGGGAGAACATTGGGGGTCGAACTTGAAGCATCGGACGCGTATGTGAACGCACCATAGAATTCAGGTGCTTGACATTTTGCTCTACACCTATCGTTTCACAAGACTGGTTTGCATTCAAAGTCTATATGGAGGCGCGTCAGCTTTACGGCTAGCGTGCAAAGCTAGCCGTAAACATTAAACTACATTAAATATATGAAGTTATATAGTCCTGCCACCACTAAGTTTAAGACCTTTAATTAACGCATTTACAACTAATTCACTTTTCAAATGAATTTAAAATATTCAAACAATCAGTGTGTCTGACTCAGGGATCTTGTTCAATGTGCCCTTTTTTTTAACTTTGAGCCCCTGCCCCTCCAAAGGTCTCTGCACGGCTCTGGGTCTATCACTCAAACCTCTCTTATGGGAGAAAAGAAGAGGACACTAGTTGATTTTTAGGCTTTTGCTCTGGTATTTAAGGTTGGTAAATAAGATCGACTTCATATATAAAGTGTTCTGGTCCATTGACATTAGTTCTTATAATTTAAAAGCTTGTTTTAGTTAAGCCTCTCCTGATTCTAACATCTGCTTTCTCTCTGTCCTTTTCTTTTTAAATTTTTGCACCTTCTTCCCTGCAGTTAGCCGTGTTTGGCATCAGTAACCAGGTGGCCGTCACCTTCAAGGAGGAGAACACAATGACATTCAAGCACCTCTTCCTCAAAGACTACGATCAATCTTCAGATGAGTCCTTCGCTGTTTACACCCAGCAGGACGTCTATGACCACATGTTTTATGCGATAGAAAAGGTAAGAGGATGTAAAGAACCACAAAGACCATTATATTTGACTTTCTTTTTCTGGTTTAAATCGCAAACACTGAATGAAAATATTGCCATCTCCTACTGAGCTGAACTCTATAAAAAATTGTAGCAGAAGTTTAATTAGACTCGGATGTAATAACTAACAACAATAGTTCATTTTTTGCGTCTTTTTCCTCATTTCTTTCCACTTCAGTATCTCACCTTACCGGATAACACAGTGGGGCACTACGCCTACGTCTACAACGCCACCGGGAACAACAGCGCCCTCTCCCTCTGCCAACAGTACTACAAGAAGGGGCGGATCGATCCAGCCAATGATACGTTCAATATAGACCCTCACATTGTCACAGGTAACACAACATGCTGATTTATTTTCCTGAGAATTAATAAAAGTTTCACTGACCAAATGAGGCCTTTTGCTAAATGATCTGTTTTTCAAGGAAATTACACAAGCAGTTCTGTCACCACCTGACTTGGAGAAATATTTGGAAATCCTCTCAAAGAATTATTGGCCTGCTTTTTATTTTAACCATTAAAATGAAAACTAAGATTATACATGTGTGAAGTCTTATCTTGCAACGTGCCTCTAAAACAGTGGATCTAAAAGTGAAATGTCAGGTTTTATGATGCCTTAAATCGATACTTCAATCAATATTTTACTTTAACATCAGCATCAAGTCTGCTTTAGTGCAAAAACAAAACATTTCTCCGGAATCTGTTGAAAATGACACAAACTGGTTATGTAGGCTGCCAGGAAGTGGCAGGAATTTCCACCAAGTGCTGCTTGTGCTTTACATGTGACCAGATAGAATAGAATGCATCTTTATGTTAGAACAAATAATTATTGAAGTTGCTTGTGAACTGACAAAGTCCAGTAGGTTGACTTCACAACAGACACATTCAGCTTCATTGTATTTATTCTGACAAAAGAGAAAAGCAGCTTCTGTCCCTGTACATTAAATAAAATACAACAAATAACCCAAACAAACTACAAAGCAATAGCCCTCTTCGAGAACATTTCTGAAGAAATTTAAACGAGACCTGCCAAAGTGTGCCTGTCAGTTGAAACCCAGCATTCTGATGCTAAAAAGTAGCATCAATGCTAAAGCAAGCTACAATGTACTCAATAACATGTGGAGAGTTAAAAGTATGTTGAGAAACATGGACTTACTCCATTCAGCATGTTAAAATTAGTGTATAAGCTAAAATTAGCCAAAATGCTAATATTAGCCTAAATGCTGCCAATGGAATGTGGGGTACAACTAGCATGTTGTCTTACATTGACTTTCTCCATTCAGTGTGCTTAACCGTGGCTTATAAATAAACAAAATAGCTAAAAAGCTTATTTTAAGGAAAAGGATACTGCTAATGTGAGCTGTTGCTACATTACCAATCCTTGTGCTAATGCTAATTAGCACAAGGAATAATTAACACTTCGAGGGACTTTGTTACCACAAAAACTCTCATCTTTTAACACCAAATTGATATTTATTTATAAAATATATGCTATTTTGAAATACGGTTTATCTGCTTATGCACAAGAAATTCACATTTGGTAAATTTTGCAAGAGTAAAAGTCAGAGCACTTCGTCACCAGAAAACTCGCTCATCTCTTAGCAACAGATAAACAACGAATATTGTTATTGTTCAAAAAACTTAAAATTTCTTCTGCTGTTTTGCAATACCAATAATCTTACACTAATTACTACTTAACAAGAATTGTGCAAGTGGTGAATTTTGCAGAAAAGTGGAAAAAAAATTTTTTTTCTTTTATCGTTGGTGGTACACATATTATAAAACATATGTACTTTTGTGTAGTAAGTGTTCCACTAAGGTGACGTCTCTGTAGTTCTAACTGGAAGCTCTGCCCTCCTCTGTACAAACTGTTCCGCCATCTCTGTAGTTCTCTACATCTCTGCTCTCCTCAGTGTTATATTGATATGGTAATTAATCCTCTCTTTCGTTATGCCAAACGCATACAGGTAGCATATGTTTGGCAGTGTGAGCAGCCCGGCAAAACTATCCGATTTGGAAAAAAATTATAATTGGGTTACTTGAGGCTGCAGTGTGAACGCAGCCTAACAGTGTCGGTTAGAATTTGTTTTGATTTGAATTTGGGTCGTTTTTTTTTTTTTTTGCTAATTATGTTGCCATGGTTACTCGAAGTGCCAACAGAAGTAGTAGCCTGCATGCGGAGATCCAGCCACATGTTTTGATATATATTTTGAAGTATAGAGTAACAGGTGCCTTCCTATGCTTTGCTATGGCAGTTCCCAGTGAGCAGTTAGCAGCAGTTAAATGCAGTTAGTAGCGGTCACCAGCAGCTAACATTAGTAAAATTAAACATAGCTAAAATGCCCAACATTAATAATCCTAACAATTAAAAATGTATAGAAAACATAGCAAAATTACTCACGAAACACTGCATATGTGTTTTGTGAGTAACGCATATACTCACAATGTATATGTAAATCGTGAGTATATGTGTTATTACATATAAACATTTACATGTTTAATACTTAACATGTATTAAACATGTAAAGTATGTTTATTATTACATGTTTATTAAACTTTACATGTTTAATACTTTCCAAGTATTAAAATGTAATAGTTGTAAAGAAAACACAGAGCTGATTCTAATACCGCAGTTGCCGACAGCAACAGAAAAAAGGTGGAGGAGCTGTCAGTTACTGGTTGTTATGGTAACCACCAACTGTCAAGAGCAACAGAAGAACTTACCACACCAGTAACGATCTGCAGAAACAACTTGTTGACTAAATAAAACAAACTCAAAGAATAAATGAACACATTTTGACAAGCTTCACATCTGTTGTATTGTTCAAATAAAACTTCTGTTACATAAAAAGTATTAAACATATATTTAATGCTCTTGAAAAAAATTCAGTAGGTTTCTCTCTTTACCACTAAGATTTTCCCTAATCTAACTGATTCTTTTTAAAACATTTAGAGAAAGTATTAAATGGGCTTGGAGTTTCTGGCTTCCTCATATAATGAGTCAGAAATTACCAGGAAGTGACATCACATCTTGCACGAACAAGCATATGAAACGTTTACTTAAGATTTAACTGAATCATTAAGCATTTTATTTTTATGATAATTCACATTACTTAAAAGTGTCCTTCCCTGCTTGCTTGTTTTCAGACTGCATCGGTGTGAATCCTATGTCTGTCCCCAACAATCTGCTCACCAGCAGCTACAAGAACTTCACACTCAAGTTCCACAAGTAAGGCTTCATTTTTCTCATTGCTTCTGCCAACTTTATCAAAGTAATCTTTGGATTTCAGTATCTGATGGTGACATTCACCAAGTCATTTATCTGGCCTGCACAAACACAGGCCAGATAAACACACAGCAAGCTTTAAAATGTATTCGGTAACACTGACTCAACAGCGGTTGGTGTAAACACACAGCGGTGTGAATAATGTTTACTTCATGCATGTTTTGAGACAATTCTTGTTTTGCCTACTAATGTGAATATTTGTTTTGTTTTTTAAGGTTGATTAATGTAACCATACAGTTCCAACTGAAGGCCATCAACATACAAACTATCATCAACAATGAGATCCCAGACTGCTACACTTTTCACATTACAGTAAGTTTGCACTGGCAGCAAACCAGCATGTTTAATTCAAAGGTAACTAGAGGAGTAACACAAAGACAATAGTGTCAGTATAAGAAAAAAGACAAATCACTTTTCAGGCATTAAGACATGTCAAGTAATACATTAAAGTGCATAAAAATAAGGATAAAAATTATTATTATTTTGGAGTTTGTTATGAGACAAGGCCACTTTTCAAAAGACATGCTGTTTCTGTGTGGATAAAAATAACAGAGATATTTTTACTGTGAACATGAGACTTGCTGAGTTTACATAAAAGTATTAATGTAAGACCAGAAATATGTTTCTGTTCTTCAATGATCAGAAAATCAAAAGTTTACAAAATGAACATTGCGATGTCCATTTTTTTGGTCACTTATTGTTTTTTTTTTTCCAACTTAAAAACAAAGTAAAATAAAGAAACTGGACAAAGAGCTGTTGATTTAAACAGCAGAAGACTATATTCATCATTATTCTAATCCTCATTTTTTTCATATTTTTGTCTTCATTTAAGGTATTACAAAAGCCAAATTTCCAATTTTTTTCCACGGTTATGCTTCTTGTAGCTTCAGTATGTGGGTTAATTTTTCCATGAACAAAATATTTCTTTCACTTTTGTCATCCAGTGAGATTTTGTTTGCTTTGTTTCCTTTTTACAGGGCCTGGATACTTTCTTTGCTGCCACCAGTAGCAAAGAAAGTATTCATCACCAGTGGTTGTAGTACTTTCTTAAATATTATTTCGCAACATATTATAATTTTTTGACATTTCCAAAAGATTTAGTTATTGTGGTGTTAATTTTACTGAACTGCTAACAAATATTTTCCTGTGCTTTTGAAGCCGTTCTGACCTTTCCAACATAATGACGCTAAAACAATGATCCAGTTTATCCTGGTTTAAACGTAACATCATGATGCAAAAGAAGAGTCACAAACTGGATTTTAAGAAACAAATCAAAAACAGATCAAATCTCCTGGCTGGAAATAATGTATTCATGATAAACCTGGTAAAACATAAGCTTTAACCAGAAAATAAAGGAAATCATAGTTGATTTTAAATATTCACTGACATCTTAATTTTAAATAAAATCATAATCAAGTTGCTGAAATGTTTCATAGTAAAGAGAACTCGCTTTATTGGGAGTAGAAATCTGTTGTATTTCCTCTGATATTGTTAGTCATAAAGTTGGTGTAATATAACAATATTTACTTATTGCTGATTCTTCCTTTCAGATAGTGATGGACAACAAGGCTCACAGTGGAAAAGTGAAGATCTGGTTAGAAAACCAGGCGATGATAAGGGAATGTAAAGACCCAAATGTCTCTGGACATGGTAAGTCACTAAGCCTCTCATTTCTGATAATTTCAAATGTGCAATTGCTTCTTTGAAAGAGAATATTTACTGATTTCAGCTGGAAATAAACAAAAAGTTTGGCCAATTTTATTTATTTTTTTGTAAAGCTTTGACCTTCCTACTTCAGTTTTAGCAGATTCTAGTTTCTTAACTTAAGTAGAAGACTATGAAAGAAAAGCATTCAAAATATTAATTTCCATGTTTTCTTTTGTGAGGGATCATGTCAAATTAGAGACACTTTTTAAGACTTTGTAAAAGTGGGTTTTACTATTTCTTCAAACCATACAAAATAATTCTAGTGTTTGGATTTTAAACTTTGTCTTTGCAGTCTGTTAGCGATAAATGCAGTTTGCATTACTAAAGCAGGAGTCTTCCTGCAACCCTTGTAATCCAAAGAGTCACTTTTGCTTTCTGTCCAGCTAAATAAACTTGTTTAGAGTCAAATCAAATATTTTTTCAAAAAAAGACAACTTATTGTTTCTGATGTAGGAAATTGTCATTTTTGAAGAACTAAAATTGGACTTCAAATCTTAGGTTTCAAATAGAAAAAAACAAAACTTTTTAATGAGGCATTACATTTTCTGCTATGGGACAATGATATTTGTGGAAAGGGGTATTTAAATAAAAATCAAATACGTTCTAACCTGATGAAAAGGAAAATAGATCAAAAATATATTACTGATATTTGTAATACCACTCTGTTGAGGAAATTCAACAAAGTGATTCAATAAAAAATAGCTAAAAACTGAATTTGTAATTATATTTAAAATCATTAGTTGGCAATGATGCTTGTTCTAGGGCAGAACTCTACATAACTCAACAGAGTTCTACCCTAGAACAAGCATCTACACATTTTGGGTTTCCATAAGTTTGACAACACTTACAAATCCACAAAAGACTAATAACAGCAACTTTTCTGCCTTTTCAGCCTTCCTGTTATCTACTGACAAGTCATGCTGTCTCATGCTTTTTCACAGGCTGAATGAACAGCAGATTCATGTAGATTTCTCTTGTAACAAATTTCAAGAGCTATCTGTTCTAAATATAATTAATGTGACATTAAAAATGTTTAATTGTTCATGTAGTGTGAATCCCTTTGCAGGTCCTTGCAAATGCAATTCATTCATAAATGTTCAAAACCAAAATTATGTAAAATATCGCTATTCGTGTCGTTTTTCTTTTCTTTTAAACACAGCTGAGAGTTTCACACGTGTAACGTTCGACGCGATCGTTTGTCTGGTGTGCCTGGTGTCTCTGATCCTTTGTGGTCGCTCCCTGCTGCGAGGCATCATCCTGCAACAGGTAGTAGAGTTTCATTATAACCAAAACAAAAACACCAAGAGAACTGCTTCATGAATGTCACATAAAACCAAAAGCACAAACAGAAAACCTGAATTGTGTTGTGTCTGTGTTTTGCATAAACGTAAAGTAATCTGACGGTTTAAATGTTTGAATTTCTCTGCAGGAGTTTGTTCGGTACTTCAAGGAGACTCTGGATCGTAAAGTGTGCTGGGCGGATCGGCTTGAGTTTATCAACGGCTGGTATATTCTTCTCATCATCAGTGACATCTTTACCGTCGCAGGCAGCATCATCAAAATCGGCATTGAATCAAAGGTCTTTCAGCTTTATACTTCTTAGAATATTACTTTTTTAAACTGTGGAGTACTTATTACTTTAGACCAACATTTAGAACATAAAACTGCTTAGTTGATTACTTTTAATGAAAATGAGTGGAGTGGAGTACCTTGTTACATGTTTAGGTCAAGATTTAGCTACGTTTATAAACTGTGGAGTACTTACCGTATTTTCCGGACTATAAGTCGTTCCGCACTATAAGTCGCACCAGCCATAAAATACATAATAAAGCAGAAAAAGACATATGTAAGTCTCATTTTTGAGGGAAATGTACTTGATAAAATGCAACACCAAGAACAGACATGTCATCTTGAAAGGCAATAAAAATAGAATAGAGGCAACAACAGGCTGAATAATTGTACGGTATGCTAACGTTACATGACA
>CAEGAD010095351.1:0-17584 GCA_903067055.1 Poeciliopsis paucimaculata | reverse complement strand
GGGGGAATCCCAAGGCGTTCCCAGGCCAGCCGGGAGACATAGTCCCTCCAGCGTGTCCTGGGTCTTCCCCGGGGCCTCTTCCCAGTGGGACATGCCCGAAACACCTCACCAGGGAGGCGTCCAGGAGGGATCCTGACCAGATGCCCGAGCCACCTCAGGGCTCGGGCATCTGGCTCGGTTTAATAAGAAAACTCTTATTAAAGATGAAGAAATATATATTCCAGTCTCAGACAATTAAAAATGACTTGTGCTTTTTATTGAATTACAAAAAGATTTAGCACATTAACAAATAATAAAAAAACTGGTAGTCAGAGTAGAATAAAATGATCAAAAAAGAAGACAATGACTTCTTCTGCTCTGATATTCTTAGTTATTCTGCAGCAAAGAGGCCCAAACAAAAAAGACCGTATTGCTTTTTATTTTTCTGAGGAATGACCAGGCGTGACCCTGCAAAAAAAGACTCGAGATTGAATTCAGGCCTGGAAAAGGTCAGGCGTATACTCCAGAGGTAATCCTCAATGTTAAAATAGGTCACCCAGAGTTTAAAATCTTTTAGAAAACAGAGTAATGTGTTTCCCCTTGCTGGACCCGGTGACAGCTTTAGTGTTTTCTGAGGTTTTGGTGGCATTAGATATGAGTGAGGATCATTGCTGAATGGATAAATTTTCTTCATAGGAAAATATAGCGCTAGGTTTTACATTATTGGTTGATTTCCTTCACAGCTAAATAATTAACAGACACCCGGTAGCACACACTGAACAGCCATGGTTTTAGCTGTACACACACACACGCTCACGCCCGCACACACACACAACCCCACCACAGCAGACTTACTGTTGAAATTTTGACCCGATGATCAAATCCAGCACATTAACTTTAAGGAGGGTTGAAGTCAGTATGCATTGAACCTCCTGTTTAACTGAGGATATTCTAACAAGTCAACCAATTTCATAGGCATTGCTCCTGCTTATATAACTCGTAATTATGTTGAGGTTCATTAGTAATAATAATGAGGCATGGCTGCTGGTGTCTGTAAAATTAAGTAATCTCCCATCATGTGTTAATGATAAGCATCAGAGAAAATGAGTGGATTTTTTTGTTCATGTGTTTTGTTTATTTAGCCATACGAGTTATTAAAAACAAATTATTTATGAGTCCCGAGGCCCTGCCATAAGGATCCTCAGGTTAGTGATAAGCTTTTTCTTGTATTCGAATTACAATAGATTTTAAAACACATTTTAATACATAATGACAATTACTTTAAACAATGTTTCCCAAGGACTGCTGGAGATAGACGCCAGTCCGCCTGCAACCCCAAAAGAGTAAAAACGATGAATGAATTAATATAAATGACGTGTATTTCAATATATGAAAAAATTATGCATCATAAATGTAAAATAATGTGGTTAGTAAACCTTTACTTTACTTTGAGGCAGCCTGACCTTACTCTGACACATCATCAGGGATTGACATCGCATCTACATTTATTAATAATGCATGAAATTCCACTTTCCAAACATAAAAACTTTTTAAGTGAACAGAATGCATAATGTGATTCCATCAACCAACACATAACAATAAATAAATTAAAAATTAGAATATGATGGAAAACTACCCACTAAAAACAATAAAAAACACTGTGATTTCAATTAACCGTAAAAGAAAGAAAAGAATGGCCCTGGAAGAAAACCTATAAAGTATTCTGCAGTGTTATGAAGCCTAAGATTAAATTCAAACTGGAAGACTGTTTAGCCCCACCTGCATCATCCAATCGCCATGTCCCGCTCATCACCGACGACCTATCAACGCTGCACCAAGCCACGTCATGGCCAATCAACGACCATGCCCCAATTGATAAGGACGTCCTTCCACGGCGTCTTCCACTTTGCAGCTGCGCTCAACCCACGTCCACCGCTTCTCCACCTCTACTCTCCTGGCTCTCCAGGCACACTTCGTTCACCGACCTCCACCACCAGTATTGGGCCCCGGAGGATGAAATTCCTATCAGCATCAGGAATGCTCATCCGAACTTATCACAATCACAGCTCGATGTCCTGAGCCGAAGCCCGAGTGCCAAAGACTGTAATACATGCATGTCAATAAACTTTTCTAATCGCTTTCTTTCTCCGTCTGAGTCTCTCCAGATTGAATTGCAGGTGCATAAGTTTCTCCCCAAAACACTTAATTTTAAGACGTTCTTCTTGCTCTCTGCTCTTTACAGAGCCATGAGCACGTTGGATTTTGATTGGACTCAAGCGTTATTGCCTTTCAATGATTATTTGAAGAAGAAATAAATGCATTTATCACTTAGCCTACATTCATTTTAATGCACAATACAAAAAAACTCCCAAAAAACAAACAAAAAACAACTGTCCAAGGCAGTGTGTGCAAGAGGTGCTTGCTTAGTGGTCCTTCAATGAACCAGTGGTCTGTCCTTTTAAGCGAGCTGAATTCTCTGCAAAAATAAGAAAATATGGATTTATGTGTAATTAATGCTTTAAAATAAATATACAAAAACAACCTTATAAGGGGACAAATCTGAGGGGGGGAAGTTGCGAATGCCGTTACCAACTTCCTATCAATCCTCGGACACAGCAAGTGCTTCTTTGAGGTGATTAGAGCAAAAAGAAAACATGCCATACATATGGAATCTGATTTGTCCACAAAAGTAATCTGATCCACAGTAACATCAACATTCACAAACCACTTTGTAACATTGAGAAAGGCCGTATTTACACAGTACCAGTACATCTCTTTATAAAATATGTTAGTAGTTGTTCTCTTTGCGAAGTTGTCTCCCGTGTGTTCAGAAAGCTTTATGTTTATATGAACCAAATATTTATGAACCAAGAAAAAAGTAATTGTGCTTTTTGTAAATTTACTATTGTTTAATCATTTTCTCATTATAATAAAAGTATATCTGAACCACCTTAAGAGATAATTCAGCTCAGTCTTGAAAGGTTAACCTGCAGGGAGATTCCAGGCGTCTACAAAGGAGCACATCTTTGAGAAATGCAGTTTGGCTTGGTAAGCCGGAGAAGTAGGTGGTGAATCCGGCAAGGACGGGAAACCTGAGCAGATACTGGGGGTATGAGACGCGCCAGCTGCAAGTTCAGCTGCTTTTTGCAGCAAAGGACGTGGTCAGCACTTTCCTTTGCCTTCCTGATATTACTGCACTCCTTCAGAGGCCCTTCTCAATACAGCAGACCCCATCACAAAGCTGGGTGATAAGCTCACCGTTCCTGTGGTTATTCAAGACAGAGTTCAGTCCTTTCGTGGAAGCAGAGACCATTTAGTGCTTGTATGTGTTGTGTTACAATAAAAGACTTGCTTTTTGCTGTGAATCTTACAGCTCAAAAACCGACTGGCAGTGGTTGAAAACAGCTTTTCGCATCCCTAGAATCGTACTTCTTCCTACGAATATTACACTGTTTAGTTGCTTGCTGTGTGCTGAACAAAAAATATGGAATCCCCCTCAACTCATCATTCAAGCACGTAACAAAATAGCAGTGGATTGATTTGAAAATAATTTTTTGATGAAATACACATTGAAGCCCAACTGAAAATGGCCTTCAGAAAGAATACATTGGTATTTCTGCTCCTCTTTCTTGTTCTTCCTTTCTGCTTTTTTACCTCCCGAACCGACACAAGGGCACAAAAAGTATACCTGTTGGGAGTAGTTCTCCTGACTGCAGTTTACAGGCTTAACACAAATAGGCTATATTTTCATTATGTTTGATAGCATACATATCATTATTAATGTAAATTGTCTTTTGGCGAAGCTATAACCCAGTATTGCTTCCCGTGGGCGATTTGTCCATTATCTTGAGCTTAACTAGAGATTTGCAGACATTCTATGAATGATGCTTTGCAGCACAATAAGAACCCTGTAATCTGCAGTATCAACAGGCCTATAGAAAGCAATAAGGAGACCAACAGAGAAAAAAAGGTCTGCTTCAGCTCCTTACCAGCAGCTCTCGACACTGTCACTTCATTTTTTTTTTTTCCCTTTGGGATTAATGAGGAGAACTGCACTTCCATCTACTGTAATATACATGGCTTATTTTGAGAGACTATAAAATATTTAATATTTTCAGGCTCCATTTGACACGTCTCCAGCTGTGCTCTCTGTTTATCTTCAGCAGATTTGACATTAACTGAAACCAGCTCCTTCTTTCGGGGAACGTTTGACGACCTGTAAGTCGACTAATGCGTTCACGTCTGAGCTCTTCTTTCCCTTTATGTGGTTTTTATTTTGTATTATGCGTGGTTGTATTTTCTGTTTTCTGCTGCATGGCATAAGTCGACTCACAAGTCAAACGCAGTCTGATTGACCATTGAGCAGTGTGTAAAAGTGTGGACAGGAATTTAGTAAAGTTCAACAGGTCGGCACATTTTCAGAATCAAAGCAGGCTGTGCTGCATGAGGGGCAGGGAAAGTTTGATTAGATCAAAAAGAGTGATTGTGTTCATTGCTTTAAAGAAAAGAATAGATTTACAGGCTCATACCATGTAAGAAATTTGGAGCAGCTTGATTATCTTTGATTTAAGTGTTTTATACAGAACTCAGTAGATTAGATTACACTGTTTTTTTTTCTGTTCAAGGACAATTATTTTGTGGAGAAATTTAACTCCTACAAATATTCAGAGGTTCGATTCATAAGGGGTTAGAAGGGCACTTAGTGTAAATCCAAGTAATCTTAATTCCCTTTATATTTCTCTGTATTTATCTTTGATGCTTCTAATAATGCAAAAAATAAAAAATAAAAAAATAGAGTAAACATAAACTCAAATATATATATATTTTTAAACACAGTTTTGTAATTTTGATATAACTAAAGAGCTGTGAAAAACAATAAAAAGCAGTTTTACAGTGAGTGAATCGGTGTTACAGTATTTTTGTTTAATCTCTGTGTATTTTACTAATATTATTAGCCAATTGAGATTATCTGTTTCAGTTTATTTAAATGTATTTATATTTTGTAGAAAATGGCAAGATCGTAGAACTCTTCTGATGTCGCAGTAAATTATGGAAAAGCACAATAAGCTTGCAAGAAGTTGTGTGAGAAAATTTATTTTTCTGTTTGAGCTTAAAACTTTGGTCACATCCTCGGTCATCTTTACGTATTAACATAAATGATTTGATATAATTCCAAAAATTTGGCTTTATTTGCAATCAGAATATGGGGAAGAAAATATGTTATATTAGAAGTGTTAGTCTAAGTTATAAAATACTTAGACACACCTTAGAGTCTAAGTTGTGTAGGCTCATATGGCTTCCTCTTATATTTGAAGCAAACTGTTGGTTCTCAGAAAGCATCAGTAAATAATGATGTGCTAAAATAAAATTAAAGCCAATTTTTGTGTGGAGAAAATGAGGATCTTAATGTAACTAGCTGAAAAGCCATTTGAAACAGAATACAGTAATTTTCCATCATTTCTGCTAAGATGCTGATAGGAAGACAATATTTAGCTACACGAAGTAGGAAATATGATTTGTTTTTGAAATGAAATGTGATCATCACAGCACAAAATATAGGCAATATATCCACTTTGAATTATTCTTAAAAGGAAAAGTTAAAGTTCTAACCTTTCCACCTAAAACAAGCCAAAACCTAAATATGTGTATAATTTTATTTTAAAAAATGCTTGAACTCTACATTTTTGTTCATCGTTTTAATGAACAAAGTTATTCATTAAAATAATAATGAAAAAATAATGCTAAAATAATGCTAAAATTTTAATCTTGCACATGTTCAGTGTTGACGTTTTTTTTTCTTAATTTAACTGCTCAAATTGAATTAGTTTTACCTTCTGGAGAGCAATCTTTGCAGTCTGGTCTATATGTTTTATTTGCAAAAATCATAATTTCTCAAAGTATGTACATATCCAACCAAATTTGGTGTTAACATAACGTTATGCTTACATAATGTTTCTGTATAAAATTCAATTAGCCAAGCAAGTAATAAACAGCCTAAGATTCCAGGAAAACAGCAAACAATTTATGACAACCAAATAATAAAGTTGTGACTTGAGTGAAACAATTCCCTGTATTTCTGTGAGGCAAAATTGACTGATATGAAACGCTGCAAGGTACAAATAACATTCTGAAGTCTTGATATACAGACTCAGATCTCAACTTTCTCTGCATGCTTGAAGGGTTTGTGTTTCAGTCAGATACTCAGCTTTGCTGCAGAAGTTGCTTTTTTCTAAAGGCGGTAAGCTAAGGTCAAACCAGTCACGCACCGATGGAAACCCAAAGCACATTTGCGTTCTGATAAATTCATTTACATGCAATAAGACGTCTATGGCAAAAAAAAAAAAGAAAAGAAAAAAAAAAAAAAACACACTTCAACAAAAATAGTCAAATTAATGATAAGGAGTTTCTAATTAATTATTTAAATAGAGTATGCTTTTCATGTGAGTTTTCAGAAAGTTTAAAGTTGAACTAAACAGGAAGAAACTATTGAGTATATTTTTTGAGAAAAGTATTTAGAAATATAACCAACCGCATCTTTTTTGAGATATTAGCCCAACCTAAATGATTAGAAATGTCTAGGAAAGTTAGACATCATATCATGATTTTAGAAAACTGAAGAAATCCCCAAATCAGCAGAAGGAGGTCAGCAATTAGTCAGATCATTTTACTAGAAATAAAATGAGTTGGTAGACGTTTTCAATATCCTAAATGAAATTTAAGGAATGAACTGCTTTTTAAAGAAATATAATACAAACCACTTACAATGGCTAATTTATTTAGAACAAACTTCTTGATCTTAATTAACCTGCTAAATAGTCTTAAACAGCTACTTGCCCTTCTTCCAGCAGTGAAAAGAAAAATAAATAAAATTTAGTCCAAGAAGTTCATCACTCAGATTCACCTTAATCACCTCCAACCTACTGCAGTATAAATAGTTCTCTCTCTTCTGAAAATGTATCTATGATAAAATGAAGCCAGTCTGTAATCATCTTTCATTATTTTATTACAATTTTCTTCCATCCATGCTAACAACCTCTGACGCAGGAAGCTGGGTCATATTCACTCACAAAGGCTGTGCATTCATGATAATCTGCACCAAAATCAAAGCAAACAAATGGCGACACTTTAATTCACCTGCTTTTATCGTATATACTTATTTATGTTAACGTCTCGATAAAAAAAGCTGGTTTCCAATGTTCCAGATTTTTTTTCTATCCTCTCTGAAGCTGGGAACATATGACACAACTTGTACAGTCTTCACAGATTTTGAAAAAACAAAACAAAACATTTTTTCAAACTAAGAAACTGGATCAGCAGAGTCAGTCAGAAGTACAAATCTTCAGCCTCCTCTGCACTTCCGACCTTAAAAGAAATGTGGCTCGTTGCTCAGATCCTCAGCCTTGTTTGTCTAAAAGCACCCTTTGCCTCAGACTTAGCGAGTCTGATTGTCTGAGTGGGTAAAACGTGTGTAAAGTCTACATAGAGCTTTTTCATGCAGCTGTGCTTTTTCATTGTCGTCATTTCTTTCCTTTGCAGTTGCCTTGTTTTGCGTCTCAGCTGAGGACCTGCGTCTGCTTCAAACCTGCCCTCAGCTCATCACACACACCACCCACTTCTCCGCTCAAGACCCCTTCACCTCTCAACTTAATATGCACACCTTTTCAGTCAGTAAATTACGCTGTTATCTTTTATCGTCCCATGTCTGTCTGGGTCTGCACTCGGGTTCACTCGGTTAACTTCCCCAGAAACGGATCTAATCAACAGAGATTCTGAAGAAAAAGATGAAACAACTTTAGCAGATCCTGATCTTTAGATTACGCAATAAAAATGTAAACACTTTAAAAGAACGTCTCCAAAACTTTGACACTTATTTGCTCATAACTGCTCGTCTTATTTTATTTTTTTTTGTTAATCTAGCACAGATCTTATCATTTAATTAAGAAGGGGGGTTTTCTTCTGGGCTCAGATGATAAATTTGAGACAGTTCTGGATTAAAATGTTTATGAATTATAATTTAAGCTTTTCTATTGTGATTCTCTTTGCTCTGTAAATATTTAAATAAACTAAGAACTGTGTGTTTCTTATATATGTGCAGGTCTAATAATTCAGTCACAGTCCCTCATTATTCTGAGAAAATAGGAGGATTATGACTAGAAGAAGGGACATTTTAATTTGGTTAAGGAGTACAGTTTGAAACACTCTAAATACAGCATGTCTCTTTTTATACACTGTTTTTTTTTTTTAAATTATTTTTGTTAATGAGGAGCTTTTTATTAAAGGACTTTAATTCCCAAGAACCAGTGAAGTGTCAAATGCCAGCAGTATTTATATAAAAGTTATTGTTAATATCTGTAAAGTTTTAACTTCTTTAGCTGCTTCGCTTTCAAGACAAAGAAAAAAAGGTAATAAAAGTTCCAATGTTCTCCTTCCTCGTGTTTTATTACTCTTCATAGTCATGTGGCTTTATGGCTTATATTCTGGTCTCAATATTGCATACATGCTTGAGTTTTTAAGGAGAAACTGTAGATCAAGAACGTTTCAGTATTGCCTTCCTATCTGATTTTGCAGCATGACCTGTCAAAATCATTTCATGGCAATAAAATCCCAATGCAGATGTAAACGAATAATTATCAGACCACTTGGTGGCAATAATAGACTTTGTGCATAGAATTGGACTTTCAGCCCAAGATGGTCAGGTGATCATTAAGTATGGGATACAGAATAAAAGTTTGTAACACCACAGCGAAAAGTAACACACACCATCTTCATACAGTAGGACATCAACTATTTTACTCCACTTATGCTAAGAGAAACTAGAATGTGAAGATTTAAGCATATGCCTATGCACAGCATGAGTACATCAATGGAGGCATCCTCAAATTTTTAAATCTGCATTGATCTATTTTTAAATGTTCATCTCAGGAGTATCTAATTTGTTGAAATAAAAAAAATGAAAGTTATCATTTCTGCATGAACCTTTGTAGGGTTATTTTTTCTGCTGCCGGATCCCGCTGTTGCATCACAACTTTAACTCTTTGAGAAAGGCAACGAACTACAAAGTCTTCTTTGCCCAGGCTGTTTTATTGACCTCGATCATTTGAATCCACAGACATTAATACTTCACTATGGGCATTTGGGTTAAACACAGTATTGACGGCCTACAATTTAATGTCCACTATTCTGTCAATAAGTAAACTTATGAGCAGTTATAGAGTCTTTTTTTACAAGGTTAGGTTAGATTTTGTTGTTCATTACTTACTCAAAGGCTCATAACCACATTTATTACATTGCAGATTTTTTTGTTTCACTGTCATAGGTTATTTTACAGCTGCAGATGTACTGTACGTATTCACTAATTTCATCCTAACTTATAAGTTATGTTTTTTTTGTCTAACTTGTCCAGTGTCATTGCCCTTGTCTCCAGCATGCTGGTCGCAGTAGGTCGCAGTATGCAGTATGAATGTTTAAAGGATTTCAGTGCCATCTTTGTTTTGTGTTTCAATGCTCTTTGTAGGTAAATAATTCAAGAAAGACCTTATGTTATATTGATAAAGGGCATTTATTGACATTTTCAAACAATCTTCTTGGACACTCAGAAGCAATGTCTTGTTACTCAAGTTGTGATGGCCAAGTGAAGTTGGAGATATGCCAGAAACACAACTAGTAATTTGTTACAGTCAGGAGAGGAGAGGATTTATGGACTGTGACAGGACAAGAGGAAAGAGACGTTCCATTTGTGTGCAGTGCTCAAGAAATCCCATGTAGGTAAAATAACACATACCTTCATAGCTTAATGAGTCTTGTGGGGGTTAGTCCAGGATATCAGTAAGTGAGATTACACTTTACATTGTTAGTAACATCCAGCAGCTGTTGTGTATTTACATAAAGATAGAGCAACTCAAATCCAGCAAAACTCTCATCACTTTCATGTTGCAGAATGTTTTGGTTAACATCTTCCTAAACTTTGAAAAGATGGCAAATCAAAAGCAACACAGTTCGATACTTTGCCTTCTTGAGGCCTGCACCACACCGCACCAATTGCCGTTTTTACTCAACCCTACACGTCTTTTCCACAAAGCTCAGAGAAGGAACAAAAACTCCTGTAATTGCTATAAGTGTTGTATTATACTTGGTCCTGTTGTGCCTGGAATGGTTCATGTTTTTGTGAAACACCTTGTGCCTGCAGTTCTGTCTGTCATATGGCTCCATGTAAACTGTGGAGTTGTCTGTACAATGTTCTGTTTGCCATCATCCCACCTACTGGTCCTTGTAGCTCTGCAGTACACACAGAGTGTAAATTGTAATTTTCACCTTGCAGCTCAGAAATACCCACACACAAACCCTGCAGTGTAAAGCGTCTGAGGCTTCACAGGGCTTTTGCAGACAAGTGTCTGTGAACACACTTCTAAGAGTTTGCTAAGAGGATAAAAAAACAGCTGAATTTATTCCTGCGCCAATGCTATAATTATAGGTGTCTGCAGGGACTTGTCTGTAAGATAGGGACAAAGAATTTTAGTGGAAAACATGCTTCTTGGAAAATGACTTTACCTTAGGATGCCACCGTATCTTGAAAACGCAACACATAAAGTATAGCTGTTGATTAACTTTAGAGTGCTGAAACTTCCTACACTTTCTTTTGTGCAAAGAGTTCACACAGGAGTTTATCTGCATGAACATGACCAAAAACAACAACAATGCTCTGTTCAAGTTTGAAACGTTTCTTATAACAAGTGGCTGTTGCTTAGTTAACTTTTCCCAGGTGCATATTTGTTACATTTTGTACTGACAGGGAGACACTTGGTTTTCACAAGGATGGATTTTACCCATGAGCAAGATCAACTTAGTTTCATAACTAAACATGCGTCCTATATGCAAACAATAATTGTTGTACTTTGTTTTCCTCATAACTGGTATTTTGAACGTGATGACAACTGTCACAGGTGAGTTCAGATACTTTTCTCATTTTGTTCACTCCCTTGTTTTTTATCCTAATGATTGTTCTTCCAGTCATACTTTGTCTGTGCAGCTTGACAGTGGTATGATTTCCAAACCCATGAATTTCATCGACCTTCAGGTGACTGTTCTGCCTCTTGAACAGTAGCAACATGTCCAACCACAGCTTTACCTGCCTGGAAAATACTCGACCAGTGTCACCAGTATAACTGGACCTCATGCTCAATAAAGTCTCTGAGTTTCCATTTTAAAACAAAACAAAATGCTAATCTTGGCTCAGTGTCTTTGGCTCTTCAATCTGAGTCCGAATGCAGGTACATCTCATTGTATTTGAGTTTATCTACAACCACATGTAAAGATAGTCACAAGGCTAATATGTGCCAAATGTTTTCTTGTTTTTTTGTTTGTTCATTTTGATGATTATGTTTCTCTGAAAATTAGAATATTACTTTAGATCAGTAAAAATAACAGAAAAGTCGTCTTGTAAATATGTTACGGTCCACATAATCATGCAGAAGACTTCTTTAGTTATAATTGATGGTCATCAATTCCTTCCACAGGAACAGTAAGCAAAACAGCTCAATGCTCAAGAACATGACTGTTTCAGATTCTGTATGCATACATTTAAACGAAGTTTAATAGGGATATCTGAGGTACAAATGAGCAACAAGGATAAGTGTAGTGTTGAAAAGAAAGTGAAGAGCTAATTCAAGGGTTTGAAGGAGATTCACGAGGTGTGAACTGCGCCTGAAGCCAGTGCTTCAAGACCCATCTTACACAAATAGATCCAGCTGCAACTGTCAAATGTCTTCTTTTAAGAACGAGACAAATCAGAAGCATCTTACCAAGGCTAAGGAGAAAAAGCACTGAACTTTGCCACCATGAGTCCTTTTTCAGGTGAAAGTAAAATTGGCATTTCTTTGAGAGAACAAGTTCCCAGAAAATGGAGGAAAAGTGGAGAGGCAAAGAATCCAAGATGCTTGTGCTCATTTGTGAAGTTTCCCTTGTCAGTGATGATATAGGGAGCCATGGCATCTGATGGTGTTGGTCTACTGTGTTTTTATCAAGTATAAAGTTAATGTGGTGGTGAAATGTTTGAGATTTGCTAAAATAGTAATATTGTCTAAAATGATTTACAAACTCTAACTTAAAACTGTTAACTGAAAATCACTTATTGGAGAGAAATCTTTTAAAAGAATGAGTGCCACAGGAAAAGCTAAGAAACTTTGAATAAACTCTGAGCAATTTGCAATTTTACTGATTTTGCAGGCACTTGACCAAACAGGAAAAACTTTGCGAGTGCTGCATCTCCAGGGTGTTCATGGCTACAAAAGACTCTTAGAGATTTGAGACTCAAAACTTGGAAACTCTTCAAAATGTTATTACTCTGAAGTTTCACCCCTGTGGGAACGGTGAGGGAAATGCTTCTTGTACATTTTCCATCTTTCCAAGTTATCATATGTAGGACATTTCCATTTACTGATGTAATCCAGAAGACATTTTCAAGACTGAAATTTATTATCGATGTGAAGTGGAGTTCTTTGAAGTTTATGATCGGTCCCACGGAAAGCATTTATTTTTTTGGAAAACAGCACCAAAACCTAGTACGAAGAAAGTTTTGAGCAAAATGGCAAGCAGGAGAAAGTTGTACTCGTTATCTGCAGCAGTTGATGATAGGATGTATCACACATCGGCGTGTGTTCCCAAGTTGGATACTTTGTTAGAAAAAGCAAGAAAGCATCGTAAGGCAAAAAGCACTCATACCGCATTCTGGAGGGAACAAAATTTGACTTAATAAAACATCCATATCTTAAGTGTATCTTCTGTAGTTCTTCAAACTGTTTTTGTTTTGACATTTTGAAATCAAAGAAACATAATTAAGATTAATACATAAATAAATATTCACAAGACACAAATGTCAGTATTTGGTGTGACTGTTTGATATGTGAAATGACGAGTATCCATCTCCCTCTGACTTATTCCTTTTCAGGGTTGTACATGCAGTTGAACCTAATTATCTAATTGCCATGTCTTTAATAAGACTTAGACGGAAGCTCTTATTTACTTTACAATGAGCTTATATTTAGTGTCAAATAATGCTTAAACCAGATTTTTACATACATAAAAAAATGTGAATATACTTGTAATACATCTCTTTTTGGATGAAAATACTTTTTCTCTCTAACATTAAATGTGACTGAACATCAAGCCAAAAACTGAGAAGATAACATTTTTTACTTTTTAAAGCTCTATAACAAATTTACTGAATCTTGTAAAGATGCGAGCTGGAAGATGAGGCAATGCAGCAAAAATAATGAATGAAAAACAAATAAAGTGGCTACAGTTTTAGCGTACTCTTTGACTGCCCTTTAACATTAGTTTTAACACAAATCCCAATGCCATTTTTTTTTTTTTTTTAAAACATAAGCAGCTGAAAATGTGTTTCATTTCCACTCACAATACATAAATACGAGGCATTTTTCTCTGTGGAGAAATGAATCATGCAAAGGTTTTGTGTCAGGAAATAAGTACAAGAAAATGTCAGCTGTACAGATGCCATATGCACAACACTATGGCTTCCTGCACCAATTAATCTGAGCTGAAAAATACATGTCTAAAACGGACAAAAGGAGCGGGAAACACACTGGGAGTGTTTGTGCCACTACACTCCATGCTTAAAAATGAATGAAAGAAAAAGAATACAAAACTCTGACTATGCTGACTTTGGTTTTGAGAAGACTCCGAGATCCCGATGTCTTTCGAGAACGCCAGAAAACAACCAAAAAACCCCAGTTTAGGTTAGATGCTTGTGAAATGTCTGAATATCTGTGAGTTATATCAGAATTGTTTTACATTTCAATAGGCTTGGTTTTTCAGTTCTTGTGTTATAGGAGCGTGAAGGACCCTACAGAGGCCTGTGTCTGTGCAGCTTTGCCTGCAAAGAGACGGTGAGGCTTTAATGGCACAGTGAGCAAAAGTGGATGTAATCAACTCTAAAAACACTCAAAATAAAAATTACCCTATTGGGAACACTTACCTACTTGCAACGCATTTACCAGCATTTTCCTTTTTTCTTGCTTTGACCTTGGCAATTTAGTTTAGACGAGCTTTTTACTCAAAAATATATTCCCGCACTATGCTTTTTAATACATTTTCAGCTTTTCAATTAGACCACAGCTGGGGCATGTTTAGATGCCCACTTGTCAATATGTGTTTTAAATGGAAGCCAAAAAATATCTTGATGTCAACCCTTTTAAATATTCACAGTCAAATTATGGATTGCTGAGGCAAAATCCCCCTGTAGAAAGATTGTTCATTACTGAAATCCTCCTGAGGAAAGAAATGCATTTTTTTCTTTTTTGGTATCTTGATATACATAAAAATAACAAATTACTTGCTACACCTCAAAGACTGAATGAATCAGTCTTGTTTGTTAGTGACATTGGTCTTTATTGTTCCAGGATAATTAAATTAGTTTACTCAAATAACAGAAATTCTAGAAGTTT
The DNA here is from genome assembly GCA_903067055.1 of Poeciliopsis paucimaculata. Classification (NCBI taxonomy): domain Eukaryota; kingdom Metazoa; phylum Chordata; class Actinopteri; order Cyprinodontiformes; family Poeciliidae; genus Poeciliopsis; species Poeciliopsis paucimaculata. The sequence goes on along the minus strand of CAEGAD010095351.1, from coordinate 3,146 downwards.
GATTTGGAAAGATTGTTTTTTTTTTTTTTTTTCTTCGCAACTTTTGATGCAGAAAGTTGCTAAGTTTTAACTTTGCTCGTTTGCTGGGTGTGTAATTCCATCTAAAACGAGCAAAGTTTCGGTGCTGCTGAAACAACCATTTGCAGACTTCTATGTGTCGCTGTTCATTAAGAAAGAGAGAAATATGTTGAACTGGTACTGTTTCTGAGCACTTGACCTGGCAGAACATAATAAGATTTACACCATTACTCATACTTTAGATTCCTCCAGGGATGGCCGGCCGTTTTGTTGCTTTTCTCAGTAATTGCTCTGACAACAACAGAGGTACAAAGTTTATCAGTCCAATCACTCAAGTGGATTTTGTCCATGTGCTTGTTAGCAATTACAATAAGATGGCTCATGCCCAAGCACAAGGCCTCCTCTCCCTATTGGAGACAATATTCAACATGTCAGCTTGAATGCACCGAAATAGCTCGCTGGCTCTGGATGCCTGAGTCTCCCCACTGGCATCAGATCAATTCGCGCTGGAGCTTTCATGCTCAGATTTCCCGACTCTGTCTCGCAATCTGCATCCCGTAGTGCAAATCAGCGGAACAGGATGGAAATAATTTGAGCATGTATTTTGCTAACAGTCGCTAAAAACCCAACATTTTTCAACCCTGCTGGTACCGTGAACAAAATCAGTGATAAATGTTAGAATACTGTTAAATAAAAAATAGCACCACGCTGAAGTTCCCAAGGCAGTCCAATAATACAATCAGTAATTAATATGGACCGCACATGGAAAATTATGGAAATAATGTTTGAAGCCAGAATCTTTTCCCTGAACTATTCAGTGTTTTTACTGTAAAAATGTGAACCCAGTTTCAAAATGTAAAAGAGCATTTTATGAGACAACCTTGTAATAGAAAAAAAATAAAAATACTCCAAAACTATTCCTTGCTGTGTGCACACTACAGTAAATTTGTGATGGGAAAGCAGACGGACACAGGAGAAGTGTGAATTCTGGCAAGTTGAGTCTGTCTTGGTGAGTCCTCAGCCTTTCCAGCATGATATTGACCTATTGCTCCACTCATGAGAAGGCTCTGGGCATTTTGCACTTTGTGTGGCATGCGCTCCTGGCCCCCCAGCATTTTATATTGTGCATGTCACTTTGAACATGTCTTCATATTTTTAGTTTATTCCCATAAGTCTTAAACTTTTGAAAACATAACACACGTATGTCTACGTTCTTCTAAAAAGAATCCATCTCTTTCCTTTGCGGGGAAAGACACAGCCAACAATTCTCAAATTTCAAATGTCGGCTTTGTTTCTCAGACTTTTCACCGTGGTCAAACGAAAATGTGATGAACTGAAGTAAAAAGGGTTTTGTTTTTGCTTGTGTCTCTTGTTAGGACATCTCTCCATCATGACCTAATTTGGCACTGGCATTTTGAAGTCTTTCAACTCTATAGAGAGAGAAAAAAATTTACTTTTACAATTGCAAATGTTATAGATATCTTTCTTTTAGGGATGAATGTATAGAGTGTTTAGATTATGTACATGTATGTATGTCTGGATGGATGGACATTAAGACAGCCATATTTTGACAGGCACTCAGAAAAAAATGCTCATCAATATATTTGAGAATAATGATAAACAAAATTTCATGTTTTAGGTTGAGTATCACCATATGAAGGTTTCAAGGCATTTGTTGTGGACCTGAAGAGAAAATGTTACATTACACATGTGCACAATACTTCTTAGCAATATTCTGCTAAAGTCGGAAAAACAACATTTTAAATTTGTAAATTTTATGGTCAGTGAAAACACAGATACTGTCAAAATAAATCAACGTCCCCATCCATTGAGAGTACGAGTTCTACCATAAGAGACTAAATTAATTTGTTTCAGAATGAGCTAAAACTATGAGATCAAAAATATTGTCGTTGAATTACTTTCCACAAGCATGGTAAAAACTGTTTGTCCAACTCAAACAATTGCTAAAAATTCTGAGAAGTATTTTTTTTTTACCATTATTATTGGGTGATGAGCTCAACTGATCTACTCTGGTCTCAGTTTCTCTGCACAGATTCATTGCTCCACTGAGGACCCCATTTTGACTTTTAATACTTTCAGCCTTAATATTTTAGATGTTTTTGCAGCTCCTGAAGAAAAATGGGAGAGATTCATAAAGCTTTTCACCAGCTTAATGACCCCACCAGAGTCATTAAAAGACAATGGAGAGAAGAATGTTGAAAAGGATATACCCTACAAATATTTTGAAATGATAAAAATCTCATGACCTCATAGAAGCAATGAAATCATTTGAAGCACTACATTTTAACTTTGAAATTGTTCAAAAATCAATTCAAATAAGTATATTCACACTGACGTTTTTCCAGGGGAGAAACCATATGTCCTGTAATATTCTAATTGTTCATAAAAACATTTTCGATCAATTTGTGGGTGCTTCCAATATCCCGTAATTGTTGAAATGCCCCATTTTTTTTAATGTTATTTTTCTGAGATGGCATTGGATTTGCAATATCTTGAGATTTTCCTAATATGCTTAGTAGGTCAACTCTTTATAAAAGATTCTTTGTGAATTGAAAAATACATTTATTTCAAACACTATAAATCGTTCCCCAGTGTACTTTTGTGTTGTAAGTTATTGTATGTGAAATTACTGTATGTTGACCACTCTTTCAAATGTTTTGTGCTGTCACCTTCCACAGAGGCCAGACTCATTACAGTCTTTACCTCTGCAGTCTTTCTTTATAATTTTTTTCAGCCTGTCGTCTTTTCGGTCAAGAAAGTCTTACTGCATTACCTCTAAATATGTTTCTTTAGGGCCAAATCTTACCTCAAGGTCCAAGCAGTAATGAGGTTTACCAGAAACATAAATCAAAAACCATCAATGAGATTGGGATGGAAAATTTTGTTTTTCAAATTGAACAGAGACATTTTTTCCAACTCAAAGCCTAAAAGGTCACTTTGACATGCCCATTGACAGATAATGTGTATATATATATATATATATATATATATATATATATATATATATAGAATGCATCTGTATTAGTGTTTGATGTGCCATTCAACATAAAAAAAGGCCAGATGGAGGCCCTGTTTTTTTTGTGTTGGTTTTTTTTACGTCTCGTCCT
>CAEGAD010095335.1:0-25356 GCA_903067055.1 Poeciliopsis paucimaculata | reverse complement strand
TTACTAACTAAAGTAATTACGCAAAGGAGAGTGGGCAAAATTGCTTGAGGTGAAAAGCTTCAATGCCAGTTGTCAAGGTCAAGGGTTGTCAGGCTTAAGGAACAATCGATTTGTTAGATTTTTTTTACATAGCCCAGACTGTTTTGGTCTTTAGAATTACTTTTTGTCTGTCTTAAAAATATATTACTCAAAACAGCTTTTCTTCTTTTTGCTCAAATTTTCTTTGTGTGATTTTAACATGTTTATATGAAACATTTTTAGGCATATAAAAAAGCAAAAATAAAAATTTTGTGGCACTGTAGCTAAATTGTTTCTGTGCAATTTCTCAAATGCTGGGTTTTATTCAGTCAGCCATCTGTAATTCATATTTGAGGCTTCCTGATTAAAAAAGTTTGGACTCACTTGGCTTGTCAGATCTCCTGAACATGAATCACAGGATAATTGGACACTGCCAATTATTTTGATGCACCGTATGTTATGTGGAAGAGGCTGATTGCTCTCCTGTCCCTCCTGTGAAAAAGCATAAATCAATACTCACACTTCTCTGGTCATTAATGTGTTCTTGAATGGCAACAAAAGTCCAAAACCTATAGAGAAAATTACTTATATGAATCACGGGAAGAACATTTTAGAGTTCAATTAGATTTTTTTATTAGGAAGGAATATGTTTTGCAAAGCACAAAACTGCAGTTGTTGTCAACATCGAATGCAACAGAAACAAACAAACATACAAACAAAAAAGTAGCTTATATGATATTTCACAGTGGGTGACACCATGGATGATGGTGTCAAACCATCAGTCAGTATTAGAGGTTAAATCTCAAACACCTAAACTAAGGAAGCAGCTCCATAGACTCTATTTGGTAAATATCTAGCCAAAACATTTGAATTCAAATGTTCATAAATGTTTTGTGTGTTCAGCGATGTGTCTTTAGTTGAATTTTGCAAATTAAGAATATTAATTCAAATTGAATTATGGCTACTTTTGAAATTCAGTTCACAAAAAGATTGAAAGATATTCCTTGTAGCACACATGTTTAATTATGTGTGCTTGAACACAAACATACAATGTGTAAAAACATTATTATTATTTATTTATTTATTTATTTTACAAAAGTGCTTTTCAGTGAATTTTAGTTGAGTTGGATGTTTTAGCTCTTTTTTTCCTTTCCTTTATCGCACATCTGAGCCATGTCTGGGTCCTGCAGTAGAATTAATGGAGTGTGTCTTTTTCAGGCTTTGGGAGGCGATTCCCTGCTGGTAATGCAGTGAGAGAGGAGCAGGGGAGCAGCCAGACGAGCAAAGACAGCCGCCACCTCACACTGGGTGATGACTGAACTAACTCCATCTTCACACTAATAATACGGCATCATTGGCTCTTGGTGCTGAGCTTGCAGACCAGTGGCATCACTAACTCTATTTTGTGCACAGAATCATACATTCCTTATCAAAAGTATAAAAGTGTCATATTTCTTCACTCTTTGCCGAGCTTTACTTAGTCTGCACTCCGGATCTTTTCCATAAAAACTTTTTAGGAGCAGCTTGACAGAAACAGAGCTCTATTTGAGGTATTGGTTTGTTGGTTTGATGTATCTGGTATTCCTATGGACCACAAAGAAAGTGCATGTGATCTCTTCCTTCAAAACTGCGTCGTGAATACAATTCTAAAATAAACTATAAAAAATATCACACCATACCACATACTGACTTGACAACTGTTATCCACTTTGCCTTGCATTACACTGTTATAGACTCTGTATTAGGTATTTTAAGTTATTAAAATATCAGTGAGATGTCTTAAAAGCAAATGAAAGAAAGAAACAAACAAACCAAAAAACATGTAAGTAACTAAAAACCATGTTTTCTAATGGTGCATGTCCAACTTCAGTCAGGAGAGCAAGAAAATTGCAGACAACAGAAAAGCTGAAACCTGTTACAGCGAAGTTGCTATGCTTTATCCTTTTGATATTTTAATCTCTGGTCTATCACTAAATGTTCTAAATTTGGAAAGTCTCCATTCTTTAGGAAATATAAATGTAGACAGATGTTTACAGTTAGCAATGCTAATCACGGTAATTGTCACAAGAAGTTGTGGCACAGCTTAAAATGTGCCACATGTTAAGCACATTTAAGCTTTAAGTTGCCCAGATAAGTTTCCTGGGCAACTTATCTTTGTTTAGAGATGAAACATGCACACATTGCCTCTGCTCCCAAAATACACAATTAACTAGTGCCTAGGAAAAACTCCTTGCTGTTCTTTTATATTCCAGTGTTACATATATTCAAGAAAAATCATCCTCGGCTAAAATAACTTTTGGCAGGCCAAAGCTTTACAGAAAAGAAATCTTCCACAAAACTATAAGTGGTGTGCATTAATTTGTCATAGCACAATACACATATTATAGTTTACTCTTTAATTTGTGATGCATAACTTGTTTACTTGGTCGAAAGTATGTCAGATGACTAGAGTAAGATAACTATAATAATCATTTTGCTTCATTTTTCTTTACAACTGGATGAATGTTGATTCTTCAAGCACTGTGACTGAGGACAGTCAATAGTGAGAAACTAGAAAGATGTCTTAGCAGCAGGAGAGGCCGAGTTACAACTTTATTGAAACATCAAATGAAATTCTTAACATTCTGAGGGCATCTTTGGCCACAGAAAATGTATGGAATATTTTTATAGGCCTGTTTTACGTTCAAGCTGTGTAGGCGTGCATGGCTTTACGTTCAAGCTGTGTGTGTGTGCATGTGTGCGTGTGCCCAGTTTTTCCATATGTTTAATTAAGGTCACAGCAGTTCCTCTTCAAAGACTTCCCATACAGTTAGCAGTTTTAAGTATTAGGAGTGAGTGGATAAAAAAAGTTGCCAACACATAAAATCTCAATCAAAGCAGCCAGATAAGCTTGAACTTGATCCCTCAGAGGGGCTCATTGAATGTATTAGAAAGAAGTGCAGTCCATGAAAACTCTCAATCTCAATTCCTAACTAGTTTACTCAGCGTCCACTTAAAAGGGACAAAAAACTGAGAACAAAACCCGTTCATCAGGAAGCCTAACAATTAATGAGGATTTTTCCTTTTTCAAGCTTGTGTCTGAAAGTCAACATCTTCCTAAGGAAAGGAATCAAGGAATCCTTTTGTACGTGAGCCCTTACTAAAATTGCACATGGGGGAAAAAAATGTTGCTTTAAGGTGAAAAGGCTCTTTCGTGTTTCATGCTGTTGTTGCCTATTTGTGGGCAGGCGTGCATGGCATTGACTCGGGCAGACAGTGCTAATTAAGGCTGGCTTCTCAAGCTAGAAGGGCAGAAATATTTAATACAAATGTGTTCATACTTAAAACTAACCCTTCACTATTTCCTCTTGCACACACAGGGAGCCACACAAAGCAACTTCTGTGACACACACGGTTTGAGGCCATACATGGGTGAGCACAGGATGAAAGCGTTAGACAGCCTCTGTAATAAATTGAACAACTGGGACACTACTCATTAAAGATACATTTGTGTACACATAGATTGGGCAGTTCATTATTCCCGAACCCGCAAATTCCACTGCAAGTCACTGGAATCACAGAGATGTTATAATGTGGCCAGAAAATCTGTTTAGTATTTAATCTTGATGTTTTAAATGGATCCCACTGTTGTCATGGCACAGCCATGAAAGAGCATGAAAGAGCATGAAAGACATTTAAACCAGTTTAATAGAAATACCCTTTATAGGGATAAAACAAATCTACATTGTGTTATTTAAGCTGTGAGGGTGAAGGCGGATCATAATTAATTTGTGTCTAAAGTGGAAAAAAAAATACACTCCAGTGTCTTCAATATTATCACAACAGAGAGGACAGGAATAATTTGTACATAACAGTACACTGTTGTTCGCTCTTTCCAGCACTACATTATGAGTGTAAGCTATGGTTATCTTCTAATGAAGAAAATAAATTCTGGCAGGAAGTCTCAATAAATATGTTAGTAGCAAATCAAGCAAATCAGCTGTACTTAACAAATCCTTTATAACCCAATCTAGTCATTGCTACGTTCCATCTGCTAAAATCCAATCTACCTCCGGGTGAAAATTGCACAGTAGCTTGGCTGCCTAAGGATTCAGTTGATTAACACTTCCTGAAGTTTAGGGCCATGGTTAACCAACTCCTTTGTGCTCCCAATTACTTGTCACTTTTGTCATCAGCACGCCTCACTTCCCCTTCACTTGGAAAGGAACAGCAAAGACAACAGAAAGCTCCTTGGCCTTCTCAAAGCCACAATTACAATCATGTTAACCCACTATTGTTTCCTACTCTCTTCTATTGAGGTTCTCCAAGAGTAGTAAACTCAAGATCTCTTTGTAGTAAGCCTTTCAACATGTTTAGAGCCCATTTGCTCTTTTCTGCTAGGGTGTTGCTTTTAACTATGACGGTCTTGGCATCCTTCTGTGATGAACCAGCCTCATTCCACATGATTTTGAATGTCATCTTTTTGCTTTGAATGTGACTTCATTTTTAATTCAATTGGTCAAACTGAATGCTAACTTCACATAAGTCAAAAAGGTTTATCCAAAACACTCATTTTGTTTTATTTTTTTTAGCAATTCACAAAACGGTGATACGAGTCTGAAAGTTTTCTTAATATGTGCACATTGGCAGACTGAAAATATTAAACTAAAAAACAACAGAACGAATAGCTCCTAACCTTGGAAGTGAATAAATTCTTTGTTTCGATAAAATCCATATATTTTAAAATCATCAAAGAAAAAGAATGAAAATCAAAAATAGAACAAGAAATTGAGAGTTTAGACTAATAATTTAAAAATGTTACATATTTGAACAAAAGATTTTGTTTGAGGAATCCAACAGATAAAATAATGTCACTGTAGGGGTAATTTACACTATGTACTTATTTATACATGTATAAGTAGTAATCCACTGCTCTAATGAATTTGAGAAAGATCTCAAATTCCAAAAACATTTTTTCACAGCAACTACATGTCAATTACTGATTAGTTACCACCCATGGCTTTGGGCATTTCCTCACAGAATAATAGTAAAATATGAACCAATACTGAACAGCCCATTGTAATTAATAACCACACGAGAATTCTCAAAAGATTGGCTGTCTGGACTGTTGTTTATTTTGCTTCACTGTGGACAGCCATAATGTTGTTTCACCATTTTCTAGTTTATGATAGGCTGATGTATATCAAACGTTTTTATGTATCTGTGTAATATGTAAATATTTGATACATACCTTAGTCTGAATCCATGCATATAGTCTGTATGTGTTATTTTAAACTGTATGGATTTGAAATCTTTCCAACACTCAGACGTTTTAGTCTCAACTTAATTAATCGCAGTCTGACATTGGGCCAGGTACCAAAGGACCTGACGCACGCAACTGTTCATCGTCTAATGAAGAAACCTGCGATCCACTCAGATGTCTTATATATTTTATCCCAGTTTCAAAATGGCCTTTTCTTAGTAAAATACTGGTGTCGCTAGTGTTAACTACAAACCAAAGGACTCCTAGAAAAAACATAAATCCTGAAACTTTTTCATTTGTGTTTTAAAGCAACTCAACAAAACAAAATCAGCTCTGTTAACTGTTTTTAACAAACACAAATTTTGCAACTAATTGTGAAAATGATGTACTTCTAGTAACTTTAGATTCCTAGATTGAAACAATTGATAACAGCACGCTGATTTCATGCTTGCAGCAATGGGTGAGAATCAGAGGCCCGGGTCATCAGAGTATGAAATGCAACCTCTCCTACAGAAGTTTAAGGAACGGCAGCAGTATCTTATCCTGTGCTGACCTACTGAAGACACAAGGCTACGTTATTGAACCTTTTTTCTTTTTCCCCTGAAAACAATTTTTCAACGATATGGGATTTCCTTCCATTTGCATATTTTTAAATCTGAAATGGAAGATTTGGCTTTTAACATAATGTGACATTGACTGTACTGATTAGTTGGATTTTATTGTGCTGTGTCTGTATTTTTAGGATTTTGATTGCTATATCTGTCTTTTTTTAAGTGCTATTTAAATATACATGTTATGGTAGTGGAGAAATTACTGCAGATAAATTAATCCAGCCATTTATTGTTTTAACATTTTGTTGAAGTTGTGTGATGCCTAAGGAAGACGATTAGGGCTACTGAAAAAATAAAAATAACGCTATCAATAGGACTCCTACTCAACAAGGACCTTCAAGTATGACCCATCATTAGGAACAGACCCTCCTCTTAGAACTGAAAAGGCCCCTTAGGGCATCAAGATTAGCATCAAAATTCTGAGATTAAAGTCAGAATTCTGTGAAAAAAGTAAGAATTATTTTATAACATAAACTTCAACCCATTGATGAATGTACGTAAACTTTTTAAATATGAGCTTTAGACTGTGTGTTTGATACTGAAAATTAAATACATAACCCACTTTTCACTGAACTTGGATGACATTATTAATGATTACTTTCTCCAGTTAAGAAAACCAGTTTAATAGAAATACCCTTTAGAAGCTACGCTCAAGCAGTGATTGCGATTAATTGTGATAATGTTGGTTTTGTCCATGTCTTGTTTTGGGTGTTTTTTCCACAACACTCTTAAAAGAACAAAAATATGGTACATCACAGGATAGTATGAATTTACGTTTCATTTTTAGTTAGATTTGGACTTATAGCCCATGGTGGCTCAATTTTCATCTCTTAAATTGACAAATATTTCAAACAATCTGATAGGAAAAACAAAGTTGGCGCAATGCAGACCAGATTATGATCAAAAGCTGAGTAAAGATATTATATTTGGAACGCCACATTCAATGCATATTAACATCTATAGATACCCACCCGAGACAAAAGTAGCGATAGCCAAGTCTGTACAAAACTGTACTCGCTGTATATTTTGTAACAATTGAGAAGCTAATTATGGTTTATTTATGTTTCAGACTTTCAAAGTTTTTAGTTTTTGTGGTTTTAAACAGGGTATTTCTCCTGCAGTGTGTAAAAAGTTTAACATAAAAATAATACCAAGCATTTTTTATTATATAAGAAATATATGCGATGAATTGCAAGAAATCAGTAAGACTTCTTTGGTGGTGTTGAGTTTTAATTATATTATTTGTCTGTCTGGTTTTGGTTGGGCTGCAAAAGAAGTCCTCATGCTCCTTGCTCACACCTCTCTTTGTCTTGGGCTAATTCCATCTTGTCCCCAAGAATAGGACTCCCACTCACCATGTTTACAAAGGACCCTCAAGCGTGACCCATCATTATGTACAGACCCTCCTCTTACAACTGAAAAGGCCCCTTAGGGCATCAAGCATCGAGTGCAGAAAAAAAAAAAAAGATTCACACAAACTGCATTTGCATTTGATTTGATTATCCTTCATGGTTGATTCATGGCCCCTAGGAGCTTCTGGTAGGGGACTTTTACACACCATCTCTCTGACATACTTATTTCTGTCTCATGAAAGAAAAAAGAAAACTAATTTCTTTAGTCTCTTAAATTAGATTTGCTTTTCATCAGTGAGTGCTTTTTGAAACTGCCTCTGCATTACACCTTGGAAAAAGAAGCATTCTGTGTAAGACAAAGAAATCAGTAAACTATGAATTCTGAGTTAGCTCCCTCATGACTAAAGTATAGTTTAGTCACAAAATCTCAGAAAATAAGGATTCACACACTTAGTTTCAAGATTAAGAAAAGCAGAGAAATTTAAATAAACATTTTCATGTCTAAATACACAGCAAGAAGCTGAACTTCTGTGAGTGAGCTGAAACTAAAAATTGGTGGAAACATTTCAATTCTCACGTAAGGTCTTTAATACTCATTACATAAAGAAAAACAAAGCAAGAATCTACTACAAGGCTTAACAGGTCATCATTTTTCTAAGCACAGACCCAGATTGTGATTAGCCATGGTAGGTTTTATTTATCTTAGACCTACACGCTTTATGCCATACGCAGATGCCATCTGTCAGGAATGAAACAATTTTCTCACATTTCTTAGTGTGTAATGTTTTTGATGTGGCAATGTCCACAGATCATATCATGGGAATGCATATTATTGCAAAAAAGTGTGGAGGAGGAAAATGTGAATATAACTGACATAATTATTATTTGTTTTTAATAAAAACACAAATTAGGCAAGTTATAAAATTGCATTTTTGTCCCCAAATTCCAGGTAGCAAATAACCTTTTACAACATGTGGCATATAAGATTATTAGTTTTTATATTTTTAATGTTACACACTTGATTAAAATTTTATGCTAAAAACGAACCAAGTGCCAGGTAACTGTGGCACAGTGAGTAGAGTAGTCATCTTACATCTCGGCAAAGCGCTAAGCCCCAAGTTGCCTACCAATCTGCAACTTGAGAGGTCAGTATCACTGGAAAAGCACAATATAATTTCAGTCCAATATGTTTTCATATTTAACTGAGGCCCCATTCAGATGGGCATTTAATTTCTCAGGAAACTATCCTACATGCTTTTTTGTCCAAAAATAAATTTATGTAATATTAAACTTTCCTAATATAAATTCCTAGTATAATTTTCAAACCTGGTTTTATAGCATACAAAGTTCAATATTTTTTTCTTTTTAATTAAAATTTGTGTACACACATTGATTTGAAATCAATAAGTATAACATTATGCTTCTTGCTGAATACTTGTTGCAGATACACTATATGTCAGACAGCAGAAATGTGGTTGTATGTTTCTCTACGCTGCTCTGCTTTCCTGCTCTCGCTTGCTTTGTGCATAAGAGTCTACATTTATGTGTGTGCGTGTGCATGCGTGTACATGTGTGTGTCTGTTTCTGTGCATGAGCACATGTCTGCAGGGCAGCTGTGTCCTCAATATGTGGGGACCTGACCCAGCTGTCACTAAGCATACAGTGCAAGGTCTCTCTGAAAGCTAGGAAATGAAATATACGTTCTTCTCTCAGCAGGAACTGGCAAAGAAATGTCAGTAGTTTTATAAACAAATGAGTTGCATGTGAACGTATATCACTTTTAATATCTCACAAGAAAATGTCACATTTCATTTCATCCACAAGATTGGACAAAAAGCACTCTGGGTTTAAAAAAAAAAGAGTATTACTGAAGCACCTTTTGCAACCAAATACAAGGAGGTGGCTTTTATACAGTGCATCAGCACAATAACGACAAAAGGATGCAGCTTTAGGGATTGAATCTAAATTGTTTGTTTTTTATCTTGCATTAAGCAAAGCCCAACTTATTTAATATTGAGATACTATAAACTTTGAATTAAAAAAAATCTAATACACCCAATTATTTTATTTAGCAATGTCCTTTTGGAGATGTACACTCTTTAAAAAAAAAAAAAAAAAAAAAAACATAAATCAAAAAGAAGCAGGACATGGGTAAGGTTGATTTCTCAAAGAACAACACCAACACAGCAAGTAAAAGAAGAAAGTAAAATGAGCTCAACTCACTTGAAACTGTAATATACTATGAATATTAAAGTTTGCTGGGTACAGTTCTGTGAATTTTCTACTGGTTATTGTTCTCTTACATGTTATAGAAAGACTCTCATTTAATTAATGATGTCATTTTAATGGTGAATGCTAACATCTAGAGATATGCACCATTTCTGCACACTGTTCTATTTCAGCTGACTTTAAAACAGTTTAAGCTAAAAAGGTTCACATCAGTGTCACATAATGCTTTGTTATATTTCACAACAGACCAGTTCTATGTTTATTGCTGTTCTGTGCAGTTGAACTACATTTAGCTTTCTTTTGCGGTTACATTGGCTGCACCTAACTATTGTATTAATCATATCAACTTAAGCTGGAGCTTATTGTGATAAAAAAAATAAATAAAAATCCCCTGAGCAGAAACGTTACAGTTTGGCTCACATGGAGTCGTGCTTGCTGTTCTTAATATTTTTATATCTACTTTATATTCCAGAACTCTAAATACAAATGTGTCCTTTATAAATTTCTGCTGTTGTCTACATTGCACATACAGCTTCAGGGTTAAAAATAATATGGACGAGCAATTTAAAGGAAATGCGATTTGAAAGGCTGGCAAAGGCGAGGGGACGCAGCTGTCGGCAAAGCATATCTTTTTAAAGGGCTGCCCCTAATGATTGGAGACAGTTGGCAATTATGTAAGTATTCACTTTTAGGCCACTGGGCTGTACACTGTGTCGTTGGCCCTCAGATCCTGGCACACATGCAAAATGGAAAGGTGAGGGCAATCAAAGGTGAGGGTGGGTGAACAACACTGAGTAAAAAAAAAGGGGGAACTTAAAAAAAAAAGGCTAGTAGGGAATTGCTAAGTACATGGTAATGCAGCGGGATCAAAATAAAGAACTGGACAGAAAGTCAGGGGGGTTGAGAAATATAAAGAAAAATGGGTGGAAAGGTGATCGCAAATAAAGAACACACAGATGTAGACTAGTACAAACAATGTCAGTGCTTTAAACACAAAGTTCCAACAAGCAACGAGAAATATTCTTTTGCAATTTCACATTTGAATTACAATTAAAAGGAATTTTGATTCTCTTTTTCTACCTAAATTCAATTGAGAATTTGTGCCAAGTCTTCAAAATTGCTGTTCATCCTTCTTGATGTGAAAACCTAATAGAAACAAATTACACATCACTTCAAGTTGGAATTGCAGCAAACAAACTGCTGTCTATTTTTTTTTCTTCCTTTACAATTAAGCTCTACTTTTTGTTGATGTACCACATAGAATTCTTGTAAAATGCATCAACATTGTTGACATTGTTGCAACGTTACAAAATGTTAAAAAGCCAGTGTGATTCATTTTGCAAGGCACTCTAAAAGGAAACAAAAAAACCCCCAAAAAACCCACTAATTTGCTTTTAAAAAAATCCACACGGTAGGTGTGCTACAATCTTTATTCACACATACTACAGCAGTAAACAAACTACTCAGCCACAAAACATTCTGAATCACCTCACTGGGTGATATTTAGTACGTTATTAGCAATGTGTCAGCGATTACACGGCCTTTGTTTTTTCCTCAGAGAGGGTGCGCTTGGCCCCAACACCTGTTTCTCATTTAAACCTGGAAGGTTAACAGCTGTCTGGGAAGATGACTGAGGTATGCACACAAACCCATGCTAAGACCCATACACGCTGACGAGCACACACATTGCATTACTTATCTAGTCAATGAGAATTCTCTCACTGTTCACACACCGGCCATCCCAGTCTTATTTTATTTCTAATGATTTGTCTTGCGTGTCAGAGCAAATGCAAGGGGAGGATTTGGAAACAGAGCTTTTCTCACACAGTTGCACACAGTATCATTGCAATCACTGTTGGTAACAAAGCATCTTTTCATTTTCTCCATTATTGAATGTGATGACAAACTCTTGCTGCTTTTCTTACTTGATAATGTGTGCCTTTTTGTCCGGATGTGAGTGTCTACATGTGTTGCTACGGGAGAAACAGAGCAAAAGCAAAGACTGTGTATCTATTTGCGTGCATCACTTGGAAGGTGTGTGTTTTCCCTGCTGTCTGGGTACTCTGTGCAGTCCTCTGTACAGGATCTACTGATAGCCTTTGCATTGTTAGCAGACTTGTCTGTGGTGCTCAGAGTGAAACCCCACAGAGCCCCCTCATCTGTTGTTAAATATTTATAAATGTCACAGAGCCAACCTTGTTGGTTGGTTGGTTTATTGACAGTTTTGAAGATGAACATAGTAATACACAAAAACTAAGTAGTATTTCATTAAGAAAACAAAAAACACACATTCACTCAGACTCCAGAAAAAAACACTCAATGGTGTACAAATCTCACCATGTTCGTTGCTTTAGTTTCTTACAGTTTTCCTCTTAAAGTTCTTCACATTATAATTGGCCTGGTCTGTAGCAGAGACTTTGCTGTTATTCTAATATATCCACTCAGCACCTAAAGAGAAGATATAAAATGGCAAAAAAGTTCAGTTTTTTAATATATTCTCTCCATCTAGAGGGCTGAAATAAAAAAAAAAAGTGTAAAAACATGTTTCATTTCCTCATGCTTTCATGCAATCTTTTTGTTCAGCCTACTAAATTAATTAAACCTGAAAGTATGCATTTAAACTGGAACCGATTTGTTTCGTTTAAAGTTAACTATGTGCAGAACAGTAAAGATTCGGAATTGTTAAGTGTATCACTAATTAAAGCTAATATTTCATGCATATTCAAGAGCAGTATGTTTAAGTTTGAAAAATGCACTGAAGATTGGTTTAAAATTGTCTTTTGAAGATGCATATTTTTGAGTTCACAGCTTTAAATTGCTTACATCTTTAAATAAATCAAGGGGAAAACCCTGCAATAAACACCATTATATTGTGCACTGGGTGTAGCAATGCTTTCATGGTTTTTCTATTTCTATTAATGAAAGCAACTGAACGTTTTTGTTATAACCGCATTAGCAGAGAGAGACTGGTGACTGGCTTTCACTTACACGCTTTGTTTATTTGTTTAAAACACTGTCCCAGTGACGAAGCTGCAACAATGGAGATGTGTTGAGTCCGTCAGATACTACTTGTCACGTTATGTTTGTTTTAGCAGAAAGATTATCTTAATGGTTTAAGTGTTTGTCAAGAGAGAAGGAAATCTCAGACAAAAGGCCACGCTTGCATTTTTCTTATGAAACACGTTGGGATATTAAATTTACATTGAGCTAAAGTTACTATGTATACACTATGCTTTTTAAAGATGAACATGTTAATACAAAGTCAAAGTATGAATATAAAACATGATGTTTATAATAAATATAAAGCATAATGTTCGCAAATCTTACAGGCCTGTACAGTGGGAGCTTCTATTCATCATGGACAAACAAAGCCAGAGAGCACCAATAAGAATGACAGCTGCCTTAATGCCTCCAGACCTCATTTAAATACTTCACTTCCTCCATCCTCAGGACTCGATGACATGTTGGTGAGTTTGTCTCATGTTTCATCGCCTGTAAATTCCAAACGGATTAACCACCTCCCCCCTCCCCTTTTTTCTGACATCTTAGTAAGAAGCAGCATCGATTTCCAAAAAAAATGAAATAAATCATAACTTCCAGGGCGGCTTGTCAAGCTGCGATTGCTAATCTATGAGGGAGGATTTGAATAAGTCCTCGATGGCTCTGCTCTTGCTCTCCTTTCCTCAATCTGTTCCTCATCCCATGCTCGGCAGTCAACTCAGGAGGAGGGCCTCCTTTTTGGAGAGCCTGTAGCACTAAGTGAGATTAGTTTCGACATCATAAATAACTCAAAGCAGGTCGCTAAAGGGAGCGGGGTGTCTGTACTATGTTAGTGAAGGCAGACATATTTGAGTGTGATTTACCATTTCAATCCACGTTCTGAGACACATCTCTGTTTGGCGCGAGCCAAGAGGGGGGCATTCACAATGACATGCTGCTTTGTCTCAAGTGTTATAATCTGTGTTATTAAAGGGAGATTGATGGAGTTTACTAAATGGATACCATAACCTCCAACTCATACAGCTGCCCAGACAGGAGTTTGTTTTACTTATAGCAGTAAAATACACCTGTCTTCAATTTTAAAATTACTGCCAAGCATTTTAGTGCAGTTCTGCCTTTGAACAGAGTAGTTCAAAGGATAGTCTGTCACTTTTGTAAAATATAATATTATATTTTCCACATTATTTTTTTACACACTGACCTACATCCAATGACTTCACAGGAAACACATTTTTAACAACACACCTACTATATAAAAGATTTTTGCAATCCAACTAGTAGGTCCTCTAAACCAAAGTGCTCTTGAACACATCATGTGCTGTTCAAAAAGCCTTTGGCAAGTGATAGTAATGCTGACACTTCGAAAAAGTTCTGAAAGCCATAACGCATATCACTGTCATGCCCCTTCCGCTTAGTAGTGTGCGACCCTCTGTTTCTGCCAATGTGCAGGTAGCGCAAGTTAACAGCACTTCTTCTAAAACTCTTCACCAAATAGCATTCTGTGTGACAAGATTATTTCCCTGTGCTTCTGCAGCTTTACCAGTCTTCAGTCCCTCACAGGGCATTGCTCCATGGCCCAGTCCAAACCTCAGCTAACGTCTGGTTAAAACACCTGATCTGTTAAGAGGTTCTTGAACTCAGTGTAAGATTACTTAGTGTGTAAGTAATCTTTCTTTGATCCGTAAGAACAGAGTCATATTCCCAAATCCAAATAGTAAGTCTTTAAGAAGCAGGTACAAAAAAACATATCAAGCAGATAAAGTAGTGATGGAACAAAGTGATTTTTGTAGAAAATAGATATGTAAAGGATTATATATCAGCAACAATCCACAGTGAGGCTAGGGGAGCTGTGAAAAGATGAAGTTCCAGAACAGAAAAAAATAAAATAAAATGAAAACAGGGATGTTACTGCAAATGCAGCACAGTCTTTCCTGATGTAGTGGTACACCATGTCTTTTACAACCTTCATACTTCATCATAGAAAATGTGTATGCTTCAAAAACATCCCACATACTTCATTGGCATGAAAGGACATGAGACTGATTTGAATGCATTTTGTTTTTTTTATGTTTATATCCATATAGAAGATGTTTTGAGATATTCCAGTAAGATGGCAAGTTTAAGCAGTTTTCTTGTTTACTTTCACCAGATTCCACTAGCAATCAACACAGATAAGATTTCAAAGTGGATGCAGTTGCAGTTAGTTTTACTAATTCTACAGAGTTGATAAAAAAATAAAAAAATAAAAAATAATTTTATATATATATATTGTTATCAGTCCTGCTAAGTGATATTATTGTGATGGCACAGAACTATTGTGATTTTTGAGAAAATAAAAAAAGTCACGTTTACTACCCATTACAACTTATTATCTGTGATCATTGACATTCTGAGTAAGTTTCATAAACTTTAGTGGGGAAAGCTGTGGTTCTGCTCTATTATTTTCTCAGTATTTTCTCAAATATAGCTGTTTAAAAGACATTTAGGTAAATTCAAGTATAGTTACTTCAAAAAACAATGCTGGTATAATTGATATATGGTGACATGTTAGCTTTTAGTTGTTAAAACAAATCTTAGACCCTTCTTTAAATTTCTTATAACATAGACACATGGACTGTAGTACAACTGACAAAAGCACATGGCAAGATTAATTTTCACATACTGAACATATATGCCTGAATGTATAGTACAATGTAGCCATGCTCCCAGGGGTTTGTGCAAAGTGTAAATTTATTTATACTGCATAAAAGTGCACCCACTGTGCAGATTGTTTTGTAAACCCCCAGCCCTCTCCAAAACACACAAACAGAGCTCACCTCGAAAGTAAGTCTACAACCCTTGCAGACGCTGTCATATTCATTACGTCAGATTTCAGAATACATGAATACATGATCCTCCACAGAGAAAGCTCAGCAAACAAAACTAAAAAAAAAAAAAATGGCTTATGACCAAAGTAATCTAAACAGGATTGACCTTAACTCAAACAAACCCCCACGGTTTCTCGGTGCGGCTGAATTTGTGTGCATTGGTCTCTATTTATTCAGGGTGTCAGGGCCTGTTCCGCCTTGTTTACTGTTAAGAGGATGAAAATGAACAGTGAAATAGTGCTCCATTTATAAGCCTGTTTATACATGCTAATACCAGAGGCTGTTCTACAGCCACAGAAGAGCTTCTGGATGCGACTCAATCGACAAAAAGACGCTCCTTTGCGCATTCAAAACCTTCAGAACCAAAGGATAAAGGACTATTTAAAAATGGAAAATAAACAATATGTGGCTGTGACTGACAAAGTGACGAGACAGTAGAGTAAGATTTTAAACTATATATTTTATATCTAGTCAAAACACGACCAAGTAATTGTGCTTCCCTTGCTGTGTAAAAAATGTGTTCATAACAATCAGCCAGTCTTAAAAGTAGAAATCACCATCTGCTGTTTCACGTGATGAAAAAGATTTTAAAATCTGATTAAAATTGTCCCCAACTGTCACTGAAGAAATGAACAAGATATACAAAAAGGCAATTTTTAGATTAATCGAGAACTGGATGTCAGATTTTAATTTATTTTCATTAATTCAACTGTGTCCTGATGGCATAAGCTCTTTGCACAAGAAATATGTAGTTAAACAGTTGTTACCATTATTACTTAGCTCCTCTTGGTCAAATTTCTCTCACCTCTGTTATTTATCTGATTCAAACTGTCCCAGTGAGAATTGGCATTAAAGTAAGAAAAGACAGATATGTCATATGAACACTTTCTTCAAATATAGCCTGAGTAATTACAAAAAACAAACAAAAAAAAAAAACTGTTTGAGAAACAGATTAATTTAAGATGGGAAAAACTATAAAATAAACCTGGCCTTATGCGCAAAAAGCAATTGCTCTCTAAATCTGACAACTGCTTGTGCATCAAAAAAACAAACAAAACAAAAAAAACCAATAAGCTTCGCAATAGTAGAATGGTTTTTAACATTCAGCCGGTCACAGCTCAAGGCTGCTGATACTGAGCCTGGTTCTAAAGGAAGGATTTTTTTGTTAAAATGGGTCATGCTTTTTAACAGTGGAAACAATTTTTTCAGATCAAAAGTGAAGTACCGCTTACCTGTGGTATATAACAGATAATATATTTCAGGTAGTTCTGTGCACTCATTTACTTTGAATGCTCTCCTGGATCAGCGCTTCTGTGTTTCTTTTACGACTCCTTCCAATCCTCTTAACAAATATATGGCTACTTTCAGTGGAGTGAAGTTCTGCTGGATGTCTCTTTCTGCTAAGAGGGAGTAATTACTCTCCAGCGTCATCACATGGTAGTTCAGAATAAGGGCTGTCTGCAAAGTCATTGGCTTCATGCTACTCGCTAAGTATTAAACAGAAAATCACAGATGCGTATTAATTGAATTTGACTGCACTGTAAATTGGAACTGCATATAACTGACTCTTAATCTATTTGTATTATATTGAAATACATTAGATTGAGTTGAATTGAGTTTGGATTGTGAATTAGACCAGTCTGTCCTGTAAAAATGTAGATAACAGTAGTTGTGGTTATTTGTTTGTTGATATTCTGTTTACTCAGAGAGAATAGGCAAACATTCCTTCAGGCTACTATGATAAACTTTTGAAAGGACATTTAAAATGTTTCATCCATTTAATTTAAAAATAATTTCACTAAACACGTAAAACTATTACTACCATCTAAATTTAAAGTGGATTGAAAGAAATCCTCTAAAATGTACCTAAAACAGAAAAAGAAATGTAGTCAAATTTAATGCCAGACAATGAGAACAGTATTGTTGATTTGAAAGCTTGACTTTTAAAAGCTTAACCTTTGAATAGAGCCATAATAAGCAGGATATTGTTTTCTTTTAAACAAAACATGGTTTTATATTGTGTTCCCGCTCAAATAAATTTGAAACAAATAAGCTTATATGGCTCTCACAGTTACATGCACTGAATAAAATGAGTCCACATCTGCATAAAAAACCTACACTGTGGTGACATTAAGATATCTTAATGTCAACAGAAGCATTGGCAACTCAGCCAATGCCTCAGTCTGACTTTGTTGACATGGGCAGGGCTAATGTGTTAGGTGGGCGCTTTGGGCATGTAAAGTTTGAAAAAGAAAATTTCACGGTCTCCTTCATTACTTTTTCTTCAGGATTATTCAACACCTCTTGACAGGAGAAACAAAAATGTCAGTGGAATGACAAAGCTGCTATTTCTGTATCTGGACTAAAATGCCTGTAAGAGATGTCCACAGTGAGGTGACAAAGAATGACAGAGATTGCTACAAAAAAAAAAAAAAAGAAAAACACTATTGATACATGCTTGTTATATGTCAGGGAAGTGCTCACAGTAATCAAAACATGAATGTCTTACCAATTTAGTTAATTTAACTATTTTGCAAATAATGACAAGAAAGTTATTAGTTTGTGAGATATTGATTCATTAAGGTTTAGGAGTTGTACAAAAACTTTGTTTTCTTTATACAGCACTTATGTTGCTGAAAATAAAAGTCATATTCCAAATACTAAAGAAGTATAATTTTCACTGGAGTAGCTTGTTGATCATGCGGATGACAGTTCTGGCCATCGGTGGTTTTGTGGAGGATCATACTTTTGATTTTGTCAGTATGGCTCCTGCACTGTGTCATTCTACAGATCCTGGGCAGGATGTTTCTATTGTGGAAAAAATTGGATTTTTATGAAGCTTAAAATCACAATGATCAACCTCTAGAAGTTGATCAACATTAATGTTTTCCTTTCTTTTTAAAAATTGCATTAATATCATTGATCTTATTTGGCAGACCCGGTTGGGTTCTTGACACTTTATGTCACTGAATTTTTCACCTTTGGATTCTAAAAATATTTACGAAAATTAATTAAGATTTTTTTTGGGAGGGTGTCTGCCTCTAAAACATGAAGACTGCTGGTCAAAAATTAGAATGGTGATCATTTACTCACATTGTTTGTATTTTATGTGATAAAACTGTTATGCCATAAAATACATAAACAGTTTTACTGTTGCCAGTTTTATTTTCTGGCAACAGTGTTTTATAGTTAGCTTGTCTTTTTGACCTTTTCAGGTTCTTAAATGCTCATGTACAAAATTTGCTTGTAGTAATATGTGCTTTACTTCTAAGCAGCATGCTGCTTCAAACAAAAAAAAACTCAGCAAATATGGAAGGACAGAAAAGGCCAAGGTGATAGCATTTGCAGATCTTGTAGGTTTAATTCTATTTGGTGCCAGTCTCGATTTGCTGCCATCTTACATTTGCCTGCATAAGCTGTACGACTGTCGCTTTGTTAAAAATGGAGAGATGGAAAGCCGAGGGAGGCCTGAAGTAGCAGCAGTGCAGTCAAACAGATTTATTACTTGTGCAGTCACCCAGGGTATTTCACAGCTGTGTTTACCTTGGACCCTGCCGTGAGTATTAGGTGGCAGGGACAAGGACTGTATGTACGATAACCCATTCACAAATATGCTGTCTCTGTGGGCTCACTCCCCCTATATGACATTTTAATACTTCCTTTAAGGATGTTGTTAAATCCATGCCAGAATTTTCTTTCAGATCATACTTCACTGATCTGAAGTCAAAACTATTTTTAAAAGTAGCTGTAATTCCTACATAGCTTCCCTGTCAGAACCTTGCATCAGAAATTTGATCCACTGCCTACTGTGATTTTCCCTGAATGGAAAGATGGACAAGATAAGAGTTTTCACAGTCCTGAAGTTATAGTATGAAGAAGCTTTGCCCTCTTTATTTTGGCTCATGACATTTAGGAAACCAATAGCAATCATAATGTATATTAGGCTAAAATAATGTTGGCCTGAGGCCTTAGGCTGGCTTTATAATTAGAAAAAGAAACTAAACATTACACAGTTTTATTTTCTTTAATATAATTAACTATACTTGATAAGAAGCAAGTAACACAACAGTGTTTCTTCACACATCCTAACCTGGAAGTTAGGAATTAACCTTAATGCAACCACAATCAGTCACTGTCAAATGTCACATAGATAGGATTCATCAATGATGTCACAGGATCTGCCGAAAAATGTACTCCAAAAGCTCTTCCCATCTTTTTAGTTCTTCTCTGTCTACTTCCTGATTCATTTGTCTACTTGTTCATTTGGTTTTGCGGTCTTTTCTTTGTTGAAAGACAAGATGCAAAATTAATTTTACAGCATTTTAATACTGATCTACTTACCTTATGCTATGGAAGAAACCGGTACTCATTAGTTGTCTACTGTAAACAAAAAAAGCTCACTTAATAAAAGACACACCATTATGATTCAGTTTGACTCTCAAGATAATCTGTAGTGTAAGCAAACAGAATGAAACAGGACACATTTGATGATAAAGAACAATGTAGAAGAACGCAGAGAGGGCTGATGAATATAAAATGATCAATTTACACATTGTTTCTTAAATCTATGTTATGTCAAATCGCTTATATTCTCATAACTTTATGAAATTATCAATCAGATCCCATCGCAGGCTAACATTAAAAATAGAATGAGCCCTTATATACACCTAGTGCCAGACTGAGTGACACAAAATGTACACAGTGAAAGCTGCTTCAAGAATTTGGGATTTGACTCAATTCTCCTGTGTAAAACATATTCATCTGGTTGTCTGGTACATCAGACATATGTGGCGGGATGTTGCTCATTTCATTGCGGTTCACATGTCTCATTCACGCGTGGCTGCTCGTTAACTATGTAACTTATGTGTCAGTTCACATGCTAACCACTGAGAGCAAATATGGATCCACGCTTATATCCTAATGAGGTCATGTCAGATGAAAGCCGTCGCTGATAAAAAGTGGTCACGGTGAATGTAATTTGTTAACCACACTTGTTCATCTGAACGTCTCCATGAAGAGCATGCAAGCGTGTCATGGTGGAGTTGTTGGATGTGGATGGTGATTATTTGCAGAGTTCATATCTACTAACGTGTCAGGAATTTGATTGAGTCTGATGCAGTGTTCTCTACAATAAGTCATTCGGCAGTAGGGAACGGTGCTTCATATATTTCCCCACTAGGCCATGTGCGAAATGTGCATGCATATGTGAGAATGCATGCATTCTCACATATGGGATGCCCTCAGACAAAAACACATACGCTGTAACTTGGGTGTTCTTGCACCTCAAATGCAAACATCCAAATAGAGCTGCTGCCAATCAGATGGGAGGTGATGCATTGTTGTCATGATGCATTTGTTTCTTATGTCTTCCAGCAGCATATAAATTATTTGTACAATATGTTTGGCTCAGATTTTTTAAAATAAACATACTTAACTACCCAGAGTGCTCCAGTGAAGTACTAAATGAACTGAAAAAAAGAAACATCCAATAACTTTATTGAAAATATAACAATTTAAAATTTCAAGAAAACAACAAAAAAATAAATAAATGTAGCGGGTAAAGTAATAGCAATAAAGTCTATTTTGGAATATTAAAATAAAAACAAAAACAACAATGCTGGTGCTTTCTAGCAGACTTTGAATGTGAGATACTTGCACTATGCCTATAAAACTCATCTAGGGCACCCGTATCTGCACCAACACACAACAACACAAGTAAATTAAATCCTGTCCATATTTCAGTGTCATGCTGTGTAAAGATTTTGCCTAAATGTTGAGTGCTTTTCCAGCATGGTATTTGTTGTTTTTATTAACACTTATGATTTCTCTATTTTTGTCTCTTTATTCTGCCTGACCTGGAGAAACATGACTCAACAAAGGACAAATTAATGTACAATTATTGCTCCTCACCATCAAATACATACAACCTCAGGGATTTAGACGTGCATCATCTCTACCCATCTATCATCCCAAAGAAAATTCCCCATCAGCATCATGCTCTCCGGATCAAATCAAAAACAGCAAAAGCAGGTCGGCACTCGAGCGGCCTGTCAGCTCAGCTCAAGTCTTTATCTTTCTCTTGCGTCTCTTCACATTGAAGACAAATGGAAGAGGGCCCTGCCTGTGGCATTGGGAAGAAGGAAATGTCCATTCTAATATCCTGTCTCAAGCACACACTCTCCCCATCAGAATCACGTCTATCAGTCCATCTTGCTGGATATGGTGCATGTGCGTGTGGGGAGGTGGCACAGTGCTATCTGATGTTCTCCTCCTTTGTCTCTTTTTACATTTTGTGGCAAGGACATTCAGCAAATACTTAGGAGATGAGACACGCATTCTATAGTCCTGATCTACAAAGACTCCAAGTAAGAAGTGCTAAATTTTGTAAGCAGAAAAAAATATGTGTATGTGCATTTAAGTGGCCATGTCGCATGCAATCTACAAAGATTGCGAGTGCAATTGATTGGATGTGTAAAAGTCCTGCAGAATGCTGTCCCATCAAAAATAAAGCTCTGAACATCTGTATTAAAACAGCAACTTGTTAAAGATGCGGAAGCTCAGCTGGAAACTGCAGCTCCTAGAACGAGCTATGCGGAAATTGGCAGTACTTTGTGAGAAAAGGAGTTTAGGCACCCCTGAATGAAAATATGGGAGTGTTTCTGAAAGACAACACACACAAAGCCAACAAATAAAACTATAAAGTTTTTAAAACAGAACTCAAGGCCTCTAGTGATATAAAAAGAAATTTCGTTCAGGCTCTACAACTTTGACAACTCCGACTCTAAGTTTATATCAGATATTTTTGGCCATCTTATGGTTTTAGTGCACTGCCTGAATTTTAAACCAATATTTGCTTTTGCTGGGGCAAAAAAATAAAAAAATAAAAATCCTGCTGTTGGCATACAGTTATAACCGCTAAAACACAAACTGACTCAGAAGGGCCTGTAAGAAAACACAACTCCTCCCATTTGTAGAGCCATTTTTACCAAAACCCAAACAAAATATGCACAGGCTGCACTTCATTATATTTTGACATCATTCACTTAAACAGAGAAGTATTTTATTTCAAGCACTGCAACTCATCCCTCTTGGGAATATAATTAGCTATTAATTTAAAGATGCCCAGCTGTGCACTACTTGGAAGACAAGAAGATATGTTAGAAGAGGAATCCCAGAAACAAAGCTTAGGAAGTAAGGACAGGAAGTGTGGGGAAAAGAGACATTCGCTAGCACCTCATTTATGGCACTTCTCTTCTTTGTCCTTCATGACCTTCTCCCAAAGTACAGCCGTTGAGGTTGGTTCGAGTGTAAAAATACTTGCTGCTAAAATCCACACTTTGCTGAATTATTTTGACAGACTTCTTTATTTATTTGCTGTTCTTCTCACACTTCCACTTTTACTTCACCCTTCATTGCCTTCTGTACAGACATAGTGCCAGATCTGTGCCCAAAGGTGTGTACCAGCCACCTAGAATGTTTACCTTTTTACACTTTGTGATTTGTAGCTCCGATCATGCAAAAGTAAGCTTCAGGGAGCTCAAAGTTCTTTCACTGGGATGTTTTGTTTCACAAAGATTTAAGCAAAGGGCACAGTCTGAATGTGCCCAGACAATGTGTAATGACATCAGTTTAAGTTTTAACTACATGGAACACAAACAGGCAAAGCTAAGAAAATTGAGATACACAAGGTTTTGAATCCAACTTTCATGACAGTGAAAAACAATCTAACACTATAAAAAATGTATTTCCAATGTCAATTAACATTTTTCTTTTTAATCATGCATTCTTGTGACAACTTCATAATAAAAAATATTTTCAGTGACAAAACTGTTATGAACTCTTTAATGTAGCTATTGTTTCCATTAACTGTTATTAGCTAGATGATGGTTTCCTCTCCAAAGAGGCTATCCCTAACTCAGCGATTCTGTGTTTAGTTTTGGGAAGAGCAGAGCTATTTTTGTAAAAGAAAAAAAAAACATTTTATGGTCTTTGTTTTTCTTTCCTGCAGAAATTACTCTTGGCTCAAGGCTCATGTTCAGCTCGGCTACTTGCACAAAAACCTTGACAAAGCTATTGCTGCTTTCCCAGATAAACGTTATTGTTTTTTTTATCACATGGTAAGTACTTGTCTGAGATGCTGATGCCATTAACTTTGTGTCAATCTCTACCTCTAAATTTATGTACCATAGAAAGTACTCGTTGGTGAGTGCTTCTGTGTCTAGCTTTAATTTTTGTTTTTTTAGGAATAAAGTAACTGATGGAGTTACTGATGCCATTGAATTTCTTTGTTTATATTTTCAATAAATAATAGCTTCACTGTGCAATAATTACTTGTATCTCATTCGTGAAAGTCATTAAAATAGTTACTGCTTCAATTAACTATATGTATTCTCTTTTAAATGAAGTACTCCAAGTTCAGTGCTTCTGTGTCCAGGTTTGTTTATTTATCAAATGAAATGACTGATGGCACTATTGCTGCCATTACCTATGTGTTAAAACTCAACAAGGATTATTTCCCAATAAAACACATATGCTTCTTTTTTGACTATTTTTCTGTCCTGGACTTAGACAAGTTTTGTGCTATTGCTGCAATTAAGTACTCTTTTTGTACTATTTTTAATTACTGTAGAAAATTTCAAATTCTTATCTGTTTAAGTCTCCAACTTCTACTTCTGATCTTTTAAATTTGAAGGGACCTTCCTGGCCCTTAGTAGAGCTTAGCTTCTAATTACATTGTGTTTATTTTGCTTTTGTTTGCCACACAATCTACTGAACTAGCTCTTCTATGTTTTTCCTATTTTACTTCTATCTCACCAATCCCCAAATGGCTGACTGAACTGATCCTTCTTGTCCTGGAGATTTCTTCTTTTTGATGTTGAGGTGTTATTCTCCAATTCCACCTCATGCTTGCTCAAAGGGATGAATTCCTGCAAAGTAAACAACTTGATGTGATCAGCTCAGTTTTATTTGAAATAAAATCTATATAAAAAATATAGATTTTTATCATTTGGCATTAAAATGATAAGCTTTATTCTGCTGGATTGTATTTTGATTGAACTGGTTTGATATAATTACAGTTAAACCTAACTATATCAATATATCACATTGGAATTAATTAGACTGATTAAAACTGACTATAGAATGGCCTGGATATGAACTGTGCGGTTGTCTTTGACCTATGATCTGGTGACAAATAAATCACCTATTTTCAATTAAATTAGTTGTTTAAACATAATTATATGTGCTTTGACTGTAATTGGTCCGTCTTTACTGTAAGTGTATTATATCTTGTCAGTTCATCTTTCTCAGTTTCTCTGAGGTACAGTGTGAGATGATATGTCTGTGCACTCAGTAAAGTAAATGTGCTGTATCCGACCTTCTGAACCTCCTGATGTTCGCCTCTGAGGGTGCCATTATTTCTTTTTGAGGCCTGAGAATTGGGAAGGTGGCGGGTGTGCAACGCTTCTGCATGGGACCCAAGTACAATAAAAACAAAACAAAAAGAGAGCCCCAATCACCAGCATGGGGTGCAAAGTGCAGCTGCCCTGCTAATGAGATTTTAAAATGGGCCTTGATGCCCCCTTAAACGGCCCCTACATGGAGAACTATATGCTTCATGTGTCAATTTATTCAAAGGGGGAGCGACATACTACACATCTACTCATGCATCTGTGCGTTTGTGTACATCTGTGTTTTTACACAATAGCCTGAAGTGAGGACAACTATCAGAATGCCGCGTTCCCCTCAGACGGCAGTTTTTGGATCACCACAATAAACAAACAAAAATAAATAAAACATGAAAAAAAATTATAAAAAATTTAAGAAAGAAAAATTGTGAAATGACTTAACACAATGCTGCATAAAGTGTTTTGAAAAATATTTTATAATTGGATTCAGAATCATTCATAAAGTACAATAAGTGCCTCTTCAGGATAATAAAGATGATTGATTGATGTATTTAGACTGCAGTGCATTTTTCTTAAACATCCAGGGTGTGTGTGTGTCTATATCTATCTCTCTCTCTCTCTCTCTGTATA
>CAEGAD010095324.1:0-15744 GCA_903067055.1 Poeciliopsis paucimaculata | reverse complement strand
ATTTGCTTTTTATTTTTATTTTTTTTTTATATATATCCATTTTGTCCTTTTTTTGTTTTGTTTAATAATAAAAAAAAAAAAAAAAAAAAAAAAAAAAAAAAGGAAAGGAAAGAAGAACATTAATTTAATCAAGAATGGATAACAAAAATCACATCAATGCAGGTGTGGAGGCATCCATGCAGCTGCATCCTTCAGTTGATCAAGTCAACCAGAAGAGAAATAAGAGAGCCGACTCTGATCCAATAATAATAACACTAAATAATGTCACGCTAAATCAAACTTCAGTGCAGATGTGCTTCCACTCACCTTGTGGAGCAAGGACGGTGGTGAACACCTCAAAGTGTTCATTGCTCTGCATGTAGATGTGCTGCATCTTGCAGACCTGACCCCGACTGAAGCTCCTGCTCTCTAAATAAATGCAGCTGACTAATCCACTGCAGCACCGCCTTGAGCTTCCTTCCTTCCTTCCTTTTTCCCAGCAGTGAGTTTCACTGAAACATGCAGAACACAATTAAGACCTTACCAGGTTTTACATGTGAAAATGCATTTTTCATTTTTCCAGCGTTCTAATTCCTTTAGGTCCATTTTTAAATATAACAAACACGTTTTGAATGAAGGTATTAGATAAAGTTCTACAGTGAACAGGCTTTGAATGTTCATCAGAAACTACACCAGAAGGAAGAAAAGACAGGAAGGAAAGTCAAATAAAAGTAAAGAAAGAAAGGCACCAGGAAGGACACAAACAACTTGGGGGTAATAAAAGGGAAGTAGGACACAGAGCAGGAAGAGAGAAAGAGAAAGGAAAGATGAAAGTAAACAAGGAGGGAAGGATGGACGATTAGACGGAAAGGAATGAAGGATTCAAAGTAGGAAGGAAGGATGGAAGGAAGAAAGTTTGATGGAAGCAAAGAAGGAAGGAAAGAAGGAAGAAAATAGAAATAAAGACGGAAAGAAGGAAGGAAAAAAGAAAAGAAAGAAGAAAGGATAAATGAAGGAAAAGAAAGAAAAAGACAAGGAAGGAAGGAAGGAAGGAAGGAAGGAAGGAAAGAAGGAAAGAAGGAAGGAAGGAAGGAAATGAGATAGAGTGGCAGATTCTAACCAGAAGGTTTTAATGACCTTTTATGCTTTAGGGATTTGTTTCTCTTTGAGCGTCACGTTGCAGGTACAGAGCAGAGACCGATCATGAATCATTTCATCAAATCAGAGCTCAACTGATTGAGAGTTATTGACTGCGTCCCACTTTCCTGTGGCATGGCTGAGCAGGAACAAAGAGCAGCGGCTGCCTGGTGATGGGCTACTCAACAGATGGCGATGGAAACCCTCCTCCTCCTGTTCCTGCTCCCCTGTGCTTGTGTCAGCGGTTAAAAACCATCTATCAATCACACACTGGAGCAGTCACTCCACCAGATGATCATACGTGAAGTAAAGACGCCTCGAACCAAAACAAAAACTTTGAATGAGAGCGCTGCTCTTATTCAAGGGTTGCTTATTGGATTATGTAATCCACAAATGCAGAAAGTACAAATCCTGGCTTGGTGAGCTGTCTGTCACTCACTTTCCTCACTGCTCCTAATTCAGGATGATGTTCCCAATCCAAGCACTGAACCCGAGGCCAAACCTTTAAATAAAACCGCAGCTAAGCCTTTCATAGGAAAAACCTCCCTGATGATCACTTCCAGGAAAAAGAAAGCGGTTTAATCATTTAAACTTTGGTACTTTGTGAAGCTCAGTTAATTGTATATTAAATGTGGTTAGCTGAGCTTGTGTCACATTACAACCACAGACGCTCCTGTGTTTTATTAGGATTTTATCCGATGCACCGACAGAGAGTGGTGTGTAAATGTGAAATGTCAGGGAAATTAGAGAAAGGTTTCAGCGCTTTAAAAAGCAGGATGTGCATTTAAAGTAAAACTCCATTTGGCTGCAATTGTAATCCTTAAGAGTCTGTCTCTATCAGACAGTAGTGCTACTCTTGTATAAAATGCCTATGTACTGAATCCCCCTTTGGTTTCAATACACATCTTAATCTCTGGTTTTGAGATTATTTCTCTTTCCTGACTGTGAGGGATTTTCCCCTCACTAACAGGTGGTGTATTTTGTGCTTTCTATATCCTAACCAATTTAACTGGTGGATAGATGTATTGTTTTTGTTTTGTTCTAATCATTCTCTCCTTCTCGTTGAGGTCACCGGGTCATGTGTTGCCATGGAAACACGCCCATGATAAGGACTGATAAGGACCTGGTGTTTTCAATCAACCTCACTTGGGAAAATCTACATTGCTTGAGAGGGAAGCGGAGAGGTTTTGGATTTGGTTTGGGCAGGGATTGTTTTTGTTTTGAATTTATTAAGGTTAATTGTAATTATGCAAATGTGTTTCTAGAAATATAGTCCGCATGTG
Source organism: Poeciliopsis paucimaculata (assembly GCA_903067055.1). Lineage (NCBI taxonomy): Eukaryota > Metazoa > Chordata > Actinopteri > Cyprinodontiformes > Poeciliidae > Poeciliopsis > Poeciliopsis paucimaculata. The sequence continues at coordinate 13,345 of CAEGAD010095324.1, read as the reverse complement.
TATTTTCTACTGAGTAAATGCTGTCTCCACCCCTTAATTAGATCTGGTATGAGCGAATAATTTAAAACCTGGGTGGCTCTGATCAGGGAGAGACTCCCTTCTGCTGATGGTTGAAATCATGTCGCTGTGAAACAGTAACAAAGTGTTTTTAGAAGAAGTGCATATAAAAAAGAAAATTCAGAGCTCTGCAAGTTTTGAATGCTGCCTGGTTCTTGCATTTTTGGTGGGCATTGTTTTGTTGCTTTGGCCAGTTTTCAGACCTGAAAGGAGTTTGACACCGATCCCAGTCCAACACAGAATCCTTTATACTGCATTATGTTTTAGATAATTGCTCAGTCACATTTATGATGAGATACTGTATGTTTACTGCATCTCACTGCAGGAGCCACTGATCACCACTAAATGGCACTCCAAATACTATTTTTCATGCTCAGTGGTTAAAAATGTTAAATGGTAGAAAATTATTTAACTCGTTTATTTCAAAATGTTTTACTTACCATTTTAATGAAATGTATTCCGTTAGTTAACTTCCCTGCCTGATACCTTTATTTTAAATTTGTTAATATTGTTTGCCTCTTTGATGTGCAGCTTTGGTCTGCAGACATCCCAGTGTTCTCACCAAAACCAGAATCAAAAGAATCATTTTTAATAGGTTCAATTAAAAATAAACATCTGCCTAAAACAAAAGTGCGACTCATTATGGCTGCAAATAAGACTTAGTAATCATAATAGGAGGTGCAGCTATTTTCATTGTTAAGCAAATAAAATCTGTATTTATTGAAATAAAAAAGCACAAATCCAATTTACTGCAAGTCACTAGTTATTTCGAAGTGACGTACAACATTAATAAAAACGTGTCATTTTATCAGTTCTCATTGTTACAAACTGGGACAGACTACAGGCAGTAGTAATCTGATTACTTCAGGTGAACAGATTATTAACGGAACAGGTCAAGCAGGAAGAAAATCTGTACTTTTGGTTTGTTCCAACTCTTGATCTTAAAACAAAATGCATAAAGAAAAATGCAAATTGACACACGTTACAAAATCTGATATACTGATTATTTACATGCAATAATCATAAAAACACAAATCACAAAAACTGAAAACTACTACTCTCTGTTTTTGCCGAGCTAAAATAATACGATACATATTTAATCAGTGGCATCCTGGTTTAAGCCTGTGTGTAACAGTATAGAAACTTGAATAATTCAGCTGTATTGAATCTGATTGGTTCTTCAGTTTAAAGTGTATTATCAAAGTGACACAGATCAATATTACAAATATTCCTTTAATCAACAGTCAGTTGTGATAGTAGCCTCTTTTGCAACATATCTTTCTCTAAATAAACCAAATAAACCTGAAATGAATACATTTGGCTGCAATATTATTATATTACAAAAGTTTTCATATCAAGCCTCTGCAGTGGTTTGAGCATATTCTGAAGAAAACAAATAGTCCATAATAATTGAATCTGCAACATCTTGGTATGTTTATATTCAGAATCATATTCAGATTACATGTTTTGTCAACAAGCTTCCAAGAATGCTTGGATTTATTCATCAACATCAGTAAATCAGTTCATTCTGCTGCTTAAATGTCCAGAATAGCTCCAGATGAAGCAGGGAATCAAAGTCCTCAGTGCTTCCCTGGTTTTCCTCTTCTCTTCCCTCCTCCTCCAGCTTTCCCCCCTTTTCCTTTCGGTCCCTTCCCTTTCCCCTTGCCTCTCCCCGCCGTGTTGCCTTTGCGCCCCTTCCCCGCTGCGCCCTTCCTCCGCCGGGCCGCAGCCTCCTCTCTGTCCTCCTCCCTCATCTGTGTGTTCACTGCCTTGGTGATGTCCAGCTTGGGGGTCTTGCTGCCCATGATCTTCAGCAGCTCCAGCTGCTTCTGCTTTTCGCTGGAGAAGTCCCCGATCAGGGGCTCGAACTTCCTCTTCTTGCCGGAGTTCTTGAGGGGTTTCTCTTTGGGCAGGCGGTCCTGGAACCTCCCCACGGACGCCGTGGAGGTCTTGGCCACACTCACGGCTTTGACCAGCTCGTCTTTGGACTGCTGGGCTTTGGGCAGCAGTCCCACTCCGGGGGTTTTGACTTTCTGCGCTCTGGCGATGTTTCTCAAGCGGTTCAACTCGTTTTTGGCCACCCGCTCCTTCTTGGCCTTGTTGCGCTTGGCGAACTGGTCCTCGTTGGGGTCCGCGGTTTCCGGGACCTCGATCAGCCAGTCCTTGGTATCGTCGTTGGCCCGCTTGTAGCCCCAGCGCCTCCTCCACTCCTTCGCAGTTTCATCCCAAACCAAGTTAGTCTTCTTCTTCTTCTGGATGCCTTTCAGCTTGGCGAACTGCTCCCACTTGGTCGGGGCTTTGGGCTTCGGCGGGGGCTTCTCTCTGGGCAGCCGGGTGGTCTGCTCCGGTAGTTTGGCCACGATAACCTCTTCCACCCTCTCCGTGGGCAGTTTCCATATCTCGTTAATGAGAAGCTGCGTGTTGTCCCGGGCCAAGGCCCGGAGGAAGTCGTCTCTCTTCTTCTCCCTGAAGTCACGGGGCTCGATGCGGTTCTTGTCGCAAGCCAGGAGATTCCCGACGTCAAACTCCAGGTCCAGCTCCTTCTGCACGGAGACGCTCTTCAGCCTCTCGGCCTCCTCCTGCTCCGCTTTGGCCAACAGCTCCTCAACGCTGCACGCGGCCATGTTGGTCGGCTCAGAGTGGAGCACGTGTGGAGCAGGAAAGAACACGAGCATTTATTTCCGGGGTCATGTGCGGACGGAGAGTGTTCCCATTATGACCACGAGGTGGCAGTGTTTAATCAAATGTTCTCTGTCCTGTTGAGCACATTTAAACACAAGACTTCAGTGTTGTCATGTTTTGAATGTGTAACATGGAAATAACTGACTAGGAAGGAAGGATGGAAGAAAAGAAGGAAAAAATTTAGGAAAAAGGATTGATGTAAGGATGTAAAAGGGAAGAAAGGATTGCAGGAAGACGATATAAAGGGGAATGGAAGAACGAATGGAAGAAAGGAATGAAAGAGGATAAATGTTAAAGAATGGAAGTAAGAGGAGGGAAAGAGATCCATTCATTATTGATGCAATAGAGGATTGGAGGAAGGTGGCAAAAAAGGAAGAAAGAGACTGATAGTGAGGGAAGAATTAAGGTTAAGAAGGAAGGAACGAGAAGAAGGAAATGACTGGATGAATGAAAAAAAAAAGTAGAAAAAGAACAAGAGAAGAAAGAAAAGAAGAGCAAGGCGGAGTGAGGGTAGGATGGAATTAAGAGAAGGATGAGGGAATGAAGAAGGGAAAAAAGAATGAGAGAAGAGATGGATGAAAGAAGGGAAAAAATTAGGGAAGGAACAAACAAACAAAGGAAGCCCAATCTTTATTCGCTCAAGATTGGCGCAAATAAAGGAATAAAGAATGGAAGGAGAAAAGTTGATATGGGGTTGGAAATAACCACATTTTTAAATTTGGGTGTATTGAGGCAGATTCACATCTAAAAGACACCTGAAGACGAGATCAGAATCGCTGTAAAGTTTAAGACGCACTGAACTCTTGATGTAAACTGTGTTGCTAATTGTTCTGGAACAATAAACAGGCTGCATAAAATAACTCATTCCTACGTTTATAACCAGCCTTTTAAAGACACTTGCCACTGCACTGCCTAGTGTAAGTTCATTTATATTCTCATGGCTTTGTCTGTTGACGCAAGGAGCTTTTTGAAGCGCTGGCAACATATGGAGGAGCAGCACGTCAGGCTGTGGATGTCACTGAAGTAGTGATTTGAGATGACAACTCCCAAAAGCTGTTAAGCTGAAAGGGATGAAAAGGGAAGGAAAATAGAATCGTCAAAACCCCCCCAAAAAACAAACAAAAAAAAGCATTAGTTTGGAGAAAGCCATTGTCTAGGATTGATGTGTAGACTGAAGTTTGCTCTCTACTGTATTGTTTTCAAATTGAGACCAGATCTTAATTATGTTAAAGATAATTGGTTGTTTTGGCTTCTTTGGGGAGAAGGAAGTAAATTATAGAACAGCAACGCTTGTAATGACAAAACATTGGGCTGTTGTCAGAAAGCTTACAGTTGTTATCCATAGCAAGATTTAAAAAAAATTTTTTCTAGTTGTAAGAGTGGGAATCAATCAATAAATTTTCTGAATTTAAAGCTAGTCGAGAAAATATAATCCATATTTTTGTAACATCTCCAAAGATAGAAAGTCCAAAAAGGAAGCGATTCGTCATTAATTTTGTCTGAAGATTATTAACCCACAAAACTATTTTATTTAAACCACACAATAAATAAAGAAGAACAAGAACAAGATGAAATAGAGAGGAAGAAAAAGCTGTTCTATTATTAGGCGCAAAAATCTACTTTGGTGGCACAATGACGGCAAACACAGAAGGTGATACAGCACTTTTGCAGAGCAGCAGCAGCAGTGCATCATCTTCACAGGATGTCTTCAGGCAGCGCGTTGAGTTGTGGAAATCCTGAGAGCCTCATCAGCACAATACCACGCCACCACATGACACAGTTAGAGCCAAAAGGTTTGGGTTTAGACCAACCCTTTTGTAGGTAAATATATTTATTTACTTAAATTGGACAGAGTTGGGTTTTGGTTGGGAACTTTAGAAAAACTGAAAAAAAGGGTTTTCATCCTCATAGCACAGAATGTCATAAATGTTGCCAAATACAGGATTTTAATCTTTCATATTCTAAACAAGGAAGTCCCAAGGTTAAATACACTTCTTTAGCTCACAACAATAAATGCATGTTTCTATTATAAATTTATGGCAGATATTTCAACAGGAGTGAGGCTATGAATATGGAACCTGAAAAAAATGGCTCTTCGGATTGTAAAGGTTGTACTGTAGATCCCTGACAGATGATTTGCATTGTGTAGCATTAAGTAAGCAATATCCCAGCATAGTCTTTTCATGCTTTTGTTGCCCATGTAATTTGATCTCCATAAAAGATAGGAGCCAAGCTCAAATGGCCACCTGGAGGAGTTTTGAAAACACTGTAAGATTCTGAGACACTGGCATTACAACTTACAGAATCAGTCTCTGCTGGACAAAGTTACCGCTACACATGATTCAGTTGACATTCTACTCAAAAATCACAGTGCTGATCCGATGATCAGGTGACTTTATCTCTTGATAATCTATGCGGATGCTCAGTCTGCACCAATGAATATATTCACTCACCACAACATGCTTCGCCTTGTCAAAAGCTTGAAGTGACTGGAGAGATGAATAGATTCCTATGGAGTAAAGTCTTTATATACAAAAGCTTTTTTATTGTTTACTAGTCCAGGTTTGGGAAAACCCCTTTAAATTCAGTACTTATCCCGAGAGAGTAGTTTGAATAAGTATCAATTCAATCAACTGCAAGACATAATTGTCCACCTAAACTGGAGAACATTAATCAGAGAAGTAGCCAAGACACCCAAGGAGCTGGAGCAGCTGCAAAGATCCTAAGCAGCCGCTGAGTGGTCTGGATAAGAACTGGTAAATGTCTGGACAAGCATGGACTCCTTCTCATTTCTGATGCTTCAGATTTTGTGGATTTATTGGAGTGATTCTTTTTGGAACAGGTTGTCTTGCACAGTCCTTTCTGATATGAGACTGCTATTTGTCAATTATCATCTTTTCAAGAAATATTTTCTTTTAGAAAAATCAGTTTTTTTGTGTGATAATTTTATCCTAACAAATCCGGGAAAGCAAATTACCCACCTTAGGAATTCCTTAAGGATTATATACCGTCTTATGGGCCAATGTGAAATTACCCATAACCATTTCCACAGCATACCTATTAACCAAGCTTTTTGAGTGCCTTTACTTAACCACTTTCTGCTAGTTTATTTCCCTTGTTATTTAGGGTATTTTAATTAATTTGGTTGTATTTTTTGTTCTGAACATTTTATTCTACCCTCTTGATTTCTGATTGGGCTAGTTGGTCAATTTTTAAGTTTCTTTCCATTTAACAATATACCCTACTTTATGTACGTCTGTCTCATAAAATCCTAATAATAAACTTTGAAGTTGTTGGGTGTGCAAGTGGAAACTTAAGAGGCACAAATTTGCAATGATGAGTTTGAAAGACAAAGTTGTCACGTGAATCAAAGTTCAAATTATCACACACTTTCTATCCTAACTCTACATTTTAGACAATGAATAAGGCCTTAAAGGACCTCAAGCAGAAACTCTGAGGAGGATAAAAGCTTTGTTAATCATATACTCATCATTTTTTTTGTTTTGACAAAATTGTGACCCACTGGTGGAGACCGTGACTCAAAAGATCATAGGGTGTAAGTGATGACATCAATGTAAAAAAAGCCTCCACTGTGCTGCAGATTACCAAACTGAGGGACGACCTCTGCAACTTCCCACATCACCAAGCTCAACCGCGCTCTGCCTGCGTCCAGCATCCAGCATGGAGCCACTTCAGCACACCATCGCACAAACACATACGCAACGGTTCTGTTTGCATGGTCAGACCCCCTCTCTCCTACACACCCACACACACACACTTGGACATAATGTTGTTGGAATGATATCTCAAGGACTCTCCATGCCATGCTGGGTCCAGGCAGCCGGCCAGGTTTTTGGGGGTTGGACTGAACTGGACGGAGAAGGGCGGCGCTTCCAGGAGACCACAGCTCTGTTTCTTGCTCAGTCATCTGCAAACGTTACCCCTGCAGTCTCCTGGCTTCACAAGACTGGGTAACGCTTGCTCACAACAAGGGATACAGGCTTACATTTAGCCTCTTTTTGAGTTTTAAATGAAAGGAGAAGCCATTGTTAACAAGCATTCCCTTCAAAGCGGATGATCAAGTTAATTCTCTGATCTGTCAGACTGGAAGCAGCAGGTATCTGGAAGGTGCTGCTCTTTGCCAAATGATATTTCTGTCCCATCTTCAGATCAATAAAGGCTCTGACCTCAACTGTCAGCCAACTAAACTCTGTTCAAGATGGGACACTGAGTGTTATGGAAACAGGAAGCAGAGGCAGGAAGAACAAAACTGGCTTTTGTTGTGATATTTTCCATGGAAATACATCTAAATTGCTTTTACAAAACATTTGACTTACCCATTTTATTTATGGTGTGCACTTTCTTTAGTCTTGAATGACAAAGACAAACTGTGTATCTGGAAAAAAAGGCTAATTTCATTTATTAAGGGGCAAAGCTATCCAAACTGACCTGATGTGAAAAAGTAAACCTAATAACCACCGTTCTTAATGGCAACTTCTGCAAACACTGGCAGTGAGTATTAAACATCACCGTAAATTAATTTTGGCCCACTCGTCTCAGAAAAATATCAAAAACTTTAGAAAGCAAGAATTTATAAGACACAATAAAAATATTAGTTTAACTGTAAAGTCAGAGGAGAAGCAGGTTGGTCAAAATGCCCCGTCCATAAATAATTTCCATTGAACAATATCAAAATATGTTGGGCAGGTTGCCCGGTGGTTTTCACAAACATGGTTTTGGGTCGTCAGACAGGGTCAATTTAAATGATTTATTGATCCTCCAGATTAGACAGCATTCTCACCCATCATTCCCACCTACCTGCTCTGATACAATCCATGCCTCCGCCCACTTAAATTATCGTGAGATGGACAGTAGGGCAGACAGTGAAGTAAAGCAAATTTCCTCCTGCTGCCGGGTGTTGTTGCTAAAATGTAAATCTGCAGGGCATTTAATTCTAGTTTTACATACATTTTCCCCGCAACGGTTTCAAAAGTCCATAAAACTTTCATTTTATGCATCTGCGACACATTAACTAAAATATAACTTTCAATAACACAAAGTGTTTGTGAAGATAGGAGACAGAAATGCATTCCTCTTGATAAAATGCATAAAAATACTTTCTCTGTCCTCAAGCCAAGTAGGTCAAACAATTTTATGTAATAAGGGAACAACTAAAAATACACAAGCAAACTGTCAGCAGCTAATCATGTCTGATTTATGCCAGGATGGTGCTGATGAGATTATTTTGCTCCTCTGTGTGTGGGCCCGCGGCGCTCTCAGCTCCTCTTTGATGCTAACAGGTCAACTTTCGGAAACGGGAAGAAAGTTTCAAGCCTCAAGCTAGTTTTTGCATGGCTGCATTTCTTTTATTTTTCCACCCATGCAAAACAGGAGTCCTGTTATCTGCCGGTAACTACTGTAGCACTCACATTTTGTTTGCAAACAACAGGCATTGTGGCTTCAAAACTAAGCCAAAGACATTGCATGAAAGTGGAAAAATGTAATGTTTTATCTGTGTATGTTTTTGATGTAATGTGCCACAAGGTCCAGCTGGAACGGGCTCTGCAGCCCTTTGAATATAGCAAACCACTGATCCTGTTAGGGTTTTGTCCCTGCTTGGTGAACCATTCACCAGTTGTATTCATTCATAAAAACCATAAATGTGCAAAGCGGCTTACCGACTTTATTTATATCTCAGTCATTCTGCTACACGGCAGAGAGTCTTTCACAATGGAGATGGATGATAGCGATCAAGTCCTGTTTCCTAGATTTCACTTGCTTCAGGTTATCTTTTGGCTACATGGAGGGATATATCTTTAGATGTGTGAATGCCTTCTCCATTTATAATTCTGTAGTCAGAGTTTATATAAATATCACAGGTGCTGTTTTTGAGCTGTGAACACATGGAAGTGACAGACGAGACAAGAAAAGCGCCCAGACAAGAACAAAAGGTGGTAAATAAATGAATTTGACTAAGTCTAAACATTTTTAAAAGGCGCTAAGCTTCTTTCAAAACAGAAAAATGACATTTACAATCCAGAAAAAAAGACAACTGGACGGAAAAATACATAATAATATTAATGTGCCTTTCAGCTCTGCGGTCTCTAACGATTATCTGCCTGAGAGCTGTCAAAAACAGGGCAAAGACATTGAACTGTGAACTATTTGTAAGTTTTTGTGTAGTTGTTATTCATGATGAGTGCTGCCGTTTTTCTGTTCTTCTCTTGATTCCATAATCTGGTCCCAGATTTCCTTTCTGTTAGTTTTGTCTCTTGCTCCCCTCCCTCCGTGCTGCAGGTCCTTGCTTGCTAATCGTTACAACTGTCCAGTGTTTGTCATTCATTACTTCGGTAATTATTCTGCTTTTCACTTGCAGCATGCCAGATCCTCCTCATTCCTCTGTCTGTCCTGGCCTCCTGTCAGCCTATTGAGAGCCAGATCTTGTTCCGTCTCTATTTCCCTGATTCTGCTCTGGCGCCTGTTTAATTTTTATATATTTTTTTTTATTCATCAGTAGCTGTGTACATCCTGGACAGGTTGTCAGTCAATCAGAAGGCAACCCATACCTAAAGGGACATTAAATATTCACCAAAATAAACTTCATTCAGTGGTCTTCAAAATAAAAGCATACCAAAACTAAAACGAACATCCTGTGTCCGTGAAGACGATGCTTTCCAGCAACCTCACACTTATCAACTATGCAAGGTTCCCAAAGCTCCCACAGTCGAAGAATATGTTCCCAATTTCCTATTACAGTTTGTGGAATAGGAAAAAGTACATTTACTTGCAAGCCAAACTTCTATTTTACAGTAAAGAACAACGAAGCACTTGCTCGCTAAAACTCTTTCCATGCTTTACTTGCCAAATATAACAAGAATTTTCTTTTTCTACCTCTGAGTATTAAAACTTGACAACTTCACAGCCGTGAAAAACCATGCATTCACCTTGAACTTTTCCACATTTTTGTCACAATCTTCTGTTAAAAAGTCATGTTGTCAAAGGAGTTATTGTCTCCTTTGATCATTTGTTTAATGTTTTCTTTTCCTTATTTCTTGCCATTTCAGTTTGCTCCTTGTGTTGGTTCAGTGATTCTGATTGTTTGTGTTTTGGATTCGGTTCATTAAATTAGCATTTCTGTTTATTGTTCAGGTTTCCTTTCTCCTTTAGGTCTCTTTATTTCTGTTTTTTCCATTCAACTAACTGCGTTCAGATGTCACCTAATTAGCAAATAGAGTCCACATACAGTACATGCTGTTCTGCGAAGGCCTTCGAGGTTTATTAGAGAACATTAGTGAATAACCACAACATGAAGAACATGGAAAACAGCAGACATGTCAAGTTGTTAAGACGGTTGAACCAGGGTTTCCCATGTTTTGGACACTTTCAACCCATCGTCTGAAAATGGAAAGCTTATCCAAACATAACTGGACAGGGTTGTCCGGCCAAAACCGGAGAGAATGAATCAGAGAAGCAGCCAAGGTGGAGAATACAGGACAAGTATTAGTCATGCAGTTCACAAATGTAAAAGAAAGAAGTTCGGTTTGCAGTGTGCCACAAATTTTACCACAAGTCATAAACGATGCGCTGGAGACAAATGGAAGGAAGTCTGATGAAATAAGTCCAAAAATGAACTCCCTGGTCTGTGTGGAAAACACAGTCATCACCATCTACATGTAACTCTCAAAACAGCATTGTGATGTAGGGATGCATCTCTTTGGAAGATGTAGGGAAACTGGTCAGAGTTAATACATAGAATGATAGAAGCTGTTATAGGACTATTATGGAAGAAAAAAACCCTGTTAGAAACTGCAAAAGACTGGAGTCTGGGGTGGAGATTCACCTTCCTGTAGGACAATGACCCTAAATACACAGCCAGAGCTGCGACTGAATCATTTGGTTTAAGAAATATAAGAAAGGTCTGAATACAACCGACAACCTATGGCAAACTCAATCCAGTCTGACTCCAAAAGAGCAATTTTGCAAATCAGAATGGATAAAAACGTCAATCTTGAGATCTGCAAGCTTGGTAGAAACAAACCCTGAAAGTAGAAGCGCAAAGTGGTTCTACAATTCAAGACTACAAGGCTACATATGGACATGCACCTGTCAGACTTTTGTGAATGGTTTTGAAAGATGTATCATTTTTCTTCCACTTTAGAAGGCTCTGCTCCTTTTTGATGTTATATAACATAAATTAGCATTGAAATACATTGACTTACAGTCATAAATGGTGATGTGCTTTCGCAAAACACTAACATCTTTCCTTTACTGCTCTGAAAATTGTCCTCAGTTCAAACGATCTACTTTTAAGTAAATAATGATACAAAGATCTTTGAACTCCTCACGCTGAATTGAACTAATCTAACAGCTGCATGTGCTTGCTTGCTGAAAGCCGTAAAATATCATAAAAAAGGCTCGTTCTGAGCCTTATCCTCTAAAGCTCTGGAGAACATCTTCACTCTACGATCAGGGCTCACACAAAACTTCATCCGGGGTGTTGCCGTGCATCCGTTCCTACAAGAAAAACCACGGAGAACTAATCCTGCTTAGCTGAATTCACCCTGTATAAAAAGCCAGAGAGAGATGACACCACCAGACGAGGGCGGCTGGCTAACAAGAGGACCATGTTTAAATTGGGTGACGATATCTGCCCGCGTCACTGAGGACCTTATAGACCTCATTTAATCACACCCGGGGCTTTGGGCCACTAATTACGCTTTTCCTCCTCGAATCTCCAAGCCGAACATCAGTTGTGACCTTATCTCTGTGTCCGGCAGAGTGTTAGCATTCACATGGCAAGAGTGGCGATGAATGTGATTATTGGAGCCCAAAATAATAACATCGACGTCTCCGAGCCACCAGTCGCCATGCAGACCAATTGTTGTAGAGCCTCCCCCCCACCGCCCCACGTCGCTGCCCTTCCTCCTCTAAATTAGAGAAGACCAGGATAAAAATAGTCATTATGGCACCGGATCTTTGGGAGAAACCCATGCACAATGCAAGATGTGTGGTAGGGGGTGGGGATATTAATAATTCAGGGAATTTAATCTCTCACAACGACACCTACAGCAATCCTGTAATAAAGTTTATCACAGCTCAGGAACCTGGAAAAAAAAAAAAAAAAGATGTGCAGGCATTATCAAAGTACAGGAACATGCAGGACATAAATGAAGACATCAGTTTAGTGCTTCAGCATTTAAATAATGCAAACACAAACAAAATAATAACAATGATAATAATACCAGGTTTTACCTAAAGATCAAAGAAATTTTGATTGACGAAAATTACTAGCATAATAAAAAAAAACAAAAAAAAACGTAAACCTTTTCAAATAGCTTTCTAATGATTTGAAAGTCATTGGAAAGCTATGACATAGGGAACAGGGAAACTGTTCCCTATGTCAGGAAACAGTTTCCCAAGCCAGCCTGTCTCTGTGTGCAACAAAAGTAAGCCTAACTAGTTCTGCAACTCTTGGCAGCAACGGTTGCCATTCGGTGTTTGCAATAGTTGCAGTGAGTCTTTTGTATCCGTAAGCAGGAATGTTGTCCCATTTTATTCTGATAATTGTTGTAATTCAGCCACACTGGAGGGTTTTTAAGCATGGACTGCATGTTTTAGGGTCTCAGGGTTTCACCACAAAATCTTAATTGGATTTAGGTTCAAACTTTGACTACGCCACTCCAAAATTTTCACTTTGTGGGCTTTCTGTGTGCTTTGGATTTTCGTCTTTCTGCAAAACCCAAGTTCGCATCAGCTTGAGGTCGTGAGCTGACGGCCGGACATTCATCTTTAGGATTTTCTGATAGAGAGCAGCATTCAATGGTTCAATCAATTATGCCAAGACATCCAGTTTCTGGAAAGGCAACGTGGCCCCAGACCATCGCACAACCAACTGATAACTGATGGCCTTGTGTGGTTTTCTGAAATACTGGTACATTTGCAACAGATGTATCAGGACAAGTGCATAAATAATACATGATCTTGTTAGGACTTTACTCGAAATAAATATTTGTTTTCCTTATACAATCATCAGCCCTCCATGTACACACAGAGAGAGAAAGACAAGAAGAACAGCGAAACTCTCAAACTTTCGCCAAGCCTGCAGGCTGATGTGTTATCCGGTCCCTCCGGTAGATCCTGAGAAATCCTCTTTGAAGCCTCCAATAATGAGGGCTGGTTTGTCTGAGGACTGGGCCCCTTGTGCGAGGAGCATCCAGGGCCCCTATTGATCTGCTGTTAATTAGTTTGTAGATGCACATTGGTGCATAATGAGACCAAGCTGCAGCTTAATGAAAGCGGAGAGTCACTAATCCTCTGAGTGAAATGTCCCTTCAGGAAGGATGTGGGATTCCCTTTAAAGAATATTTGAGAGAGGGGAAACAACATAATATGCTTAAGGATTTATTTAGTATTAGGTAAATCTTTTTTTTTTTTTTTACCTGAAGCTCATTGAGAGTCAATCAGAGATTGTGAAGACATTTAATTTAAACAAAACAACTTCGATCAGCTATCTGTGACAAGTTTTGTCACTGGGTGCTTTTAGTCTCTTACTAATAGCTGCAGGGAATCTGGAAAAAAAGGTCACAAAAAAATCTTCATATATATA
>CAEGAD010095323.1:0-12967 GCA_903067055.1 Poeciliopsis paucimaculata | reverse complement strand
ATATTTGACTGAGAATACGCAGTTATCTTACTGAATCAAAAACCCAAATAAACTATAAAGGTATAGTTAAGACCACATAATTACATACACAGAGTAAAAATACATTTTAAGCCACTTTGTAACTAATTTGCCAGCATGCTAAGGGCCTTTATCTATGCCCAAAAGGGGTGAATGGGGGAAGTGGGCAGCCAAGAGCGCATTGACTGAAAAGGTCACTGACAGGAACATACCTGCCACTACAGATGTGCAACTTCCTGTAAATGTTCCAGGGCCTCAGCTTGTGGTGAGCGTGTACGGACCGGACGTTTTTGGTAACGATGTGGTCAGGGGTTATGGAGCAACGCACATTCCATTCACACCTGGACAGTGAGTGTGACTATCATCTACCCTACTGCTGCTTAAAGCATGGTGAACATTGTCCATGTTATTTAAGGAATCTGAGGTAAAAACTTTGTAGTTGCTTCTTTGAAATAAAAGATAATTATCAGTTCTGTTTCTTCAGACACATAAGAACTATCCCGATGTTTGTTCCCGAGCCCACATGGAGACTTCAGAAGTTCACAGGGTGAGTTGTGAGTTACGTGGGGGGTTTTATTGCCCTCGCGTTAACAAAATGTGAAAAAGTCAAAAGTATAATACTTTTGGAGAATACTTTGATAAACTACATGAAAGCATCACAGCTGTTATGTTTTTGGTACTTCAACTTAAGTACTTTTTTTCCCCTTCTTGCTCAGCTGGTTGCTAGGACGACGACCCGAGTACACCGACCCCAAAGTGGTGGCACATGGGGAAGGCCGAGAAGGTTCCGTCACGCTTACCGTTCTTTAATGAGCCGAACAGCTGTAGTTTCCACAGCTTCAGCTGAGTAGTAAAAACGAGAGGACGCATTCGTATCCATCCAACGTTTGAATCTTCTTTTCTGTTTTAGTGACGAGGGTTCGGTCTCAGGGCTTCGTCACCGTCTCCTTCCACATAATGACCAAAGACATGAAGAGGATGGGCTATGACACGGGACAGACGAACTCGTCAACCGTCCAGTCCGCCACTTCCAGTCAGTCAAGAGATGCACAATAGTTCGTGAAGTAACATGAAAGCTAACTTGGAGTCACTACATATCATTTGTCATTGTGACTGAACTCCAGCCCAGGTTGGACTCCAAACACTGAAAACTCGGGGAGTCTGGTTTTGAGACCCCCGCACAAAACCAGAGCTGTGCATTCTGATTGCTTCTCAAAGTTGCCTACAGAGTGACATCTGTGGAGTGGAGGGGCTTGATAAAAGCCTCAGACTCTGCTGGTGTTGCATTCCACGCCGCAGGAGACTGTGATATTAAGGGAGAGGTCCGTTGCCATGTTGGGTTCTAAAATGTCAAAGCCCCATGCTGAACGTTTGCATTTTCAGCTTTACATGTAGTTTTACTTCGCGAGACATGGACACGTTTGCTTGCAACCCATGGCGTCATTGTGTGGAAAGGCCTCAGATAAATTTGAAAACTAAAAATGTTAAGTCCATTTATTCACTGGATATTCTAAATGTCATATTATCACAATAAGGAAAGTTTCAAATTTTGTAATTTAAAAAAAAAAAAAAGTGTTTAATACTTCGAGATATTTGATACGGGCTCCTTAATTTAAAGTTGTAAATTTGTTCATTGAATCCATCTTTTAGTGAGAGTTCTCTGCCTACTTTCAGTTGTCAGATTTAAAACATTGGCTGATGAATTTGAGTTATGAAATCTGTTATTTACTAATAGCTCCTTTGTCATAGAGCTGAGTGTTTAATTAGATTTGGCTAACATTGGACACATTTCCTAGAATGTGGAACTACGTAATGGTTTTAAATAGCCATGGCGTAAAAGCATCTTCTGGTATCAAGTAAGTTAAATGAATGTCTAACTTCCCTTAATTGACTTAGGTCTTGCATTTAATGTCCTAAACTGATGTTAAAACATTTTCCATTTAACAAAAGCCTTTAAGAAACATTTTATAAAAAGGTTCAGGAGCATTTTTGCACCTTTCTTTGTCAATAGGACAATACTTTATCATCTTGCTGGAGAGCCCGGCAGCAACCCCACACCAAGTTTTCTGGCAGTGGTATGAAAAATATCCAGTGGTTTCAGACAGTTCATGATGCAATGAACAAGCCCACAGTATCACAAATCACCACACTTGACAAATGGGCTTTTCTACAAAGCCATTCTTTGTTTTACTGATCAGTGTGTGGTGGCACAATAGACGAGTCCTTACAAATATGGATCATATCCATTTAAAAAAAAGTACAAATACAGAAATTAATTTTAGCAGAATCTTTAGAAATACCTGCAATTTTGCCAGTCATTTCTCAAGATTACTCACTTTACACTCTTACAGCTGATTGGTGTAAAACCAAGCAGCGCAGTCCAGAGACATAAACAACTTGATGTTTGGTAGTTCTAGATATCTTCTGTATTGTATAGTTGCACCTTTTTTAAGCGTTTTCAAAATAAATTTTAATCCAACCATTGGTGTTGTTTAGTCCATGCCAAGACCCAATTAATTTTGATTTACTTTTCCATCATCAAAATCAAGAAAAGACAACGAAGGCTACGGAACTGAAGTGAAATACATTTTATTCTTGAACCAGTGCAGCTACAGTTGTCCTCGTCCAAACAGGGTTCGGTCAGCTGCGCTTGCTCGTTTAGAGACCGTTAAAATACCACAATTTTTTTTTTTTTTCCTACAAAAACCCATTACACAGAATAATAAGGTATACAGAAGAACAGTATGTTACAATAGTACAAATGATAAATTATATTATACAGTTATAATGCCAACAGGTAGAGCACAAATCCAAAGAAAAAAAAAAAAAAAAGAAACAACAGTCTGCTCCCAGTACTAAGATAAGGGTAACTAGTCAGACAGGAGAAGGGGATAAAAGGAGTCAGTTTATGCATATAAAGACAGCTCATGAAGTCAGTTAGTTCTCTGGAGAGGAACGAAAAAACAAAACAAAAAAAAAAAAAAACATATTTAGTACATGACTCGGAGGCGCTCGCTGCATGGGCCACGTTTTCACTGAACCACAGTGGTGAAATCTGGTTAATAGTTCAGTAAAGACTTCATTAGCAACCCCAGTCCCTCTTTTCTCCCTACCCTCTCTAAGCTTGCATAATGTTTTTCTAGAGATTAAAACATTTGCTGGTTTACAAGTATGTTTCACACCCGTTCGTTCAAGAGTCTGTCATGGCCATGTCAAGAATGTCCCATATCATAAACATTTGGAGCAGCTCCTCTTTTTTTCTTTTTCTTTTTTGTTTTGCCTGAGAGAAATGGGGAGGTCTGCGTTCAGTGGAAGCATCCAAAGGTCTGCATTGAAGCCACGTCATACCACAAGGAGGCGACCACCCAATCCAAATGAACAGCAGAAGAAAGGAAAAAAAAAAAAAAAAAAAGTTTGAACACCCCACAGACTTAAAGGGAATATCTGAACATTCTGAAGTGAAGTACTGTGAAGTTGTCAGTAATAGATCCATAACCCGTTGCAGATTGATGAAAATGTCACAGTGGGTTTATAAAACAGAGAAGAAATGTTCAAACTGGAGACTGGACAGCAGGGAGAGACAACCCTGTTTCAACCCATTTTAGTAACTTGAAATAAGTTAAATTCAAGGGGTTTAAGCTCATGGGGTCCCATTAATATTTTACTCTAAAATTTCCAAGGTCAGAATTTTGGATTTCCCCAGACAGCTGAATGCAAAACATTTACCATAAATTGTGCAAATCATGAAACAACCCAATGGGGAATCTTTGTGATTAAGAACCATTTTATGTAATTAGAATAAGGAACGAAATTGGGGAACTCAAATATTTTGCTAAACTTATCTTTGTTCCATCCTGTCATCAATACTTGCCAAATGCTTAAAATTAAATATGCTAAGTCTCCAGGTAGTACTCCTGTAATACCATATTCAATGCAACATGTTTCTATGTTGAAGTTAAAATGGCTGCCGGCTGTATCCCTCCACTTGTACTCGTCAGGCAAGAACAATTTTGGATTGTGTTAAATTTTTCAGAGGTGCAGACCCGTGATCAGGTGGACTGATACAGCAGCTGCAACTCTAGCATGGATACATGCTCAGTTAACATCTGGATATGAATATTGGCTTGAAATGACTAAAATCAGAGTAGGTTTCCTAGCTGGCAGTCTTTCTTCCTTTTTGTGCAAGCTCACTGTGAAACAGCCTCTGTCTATTACAGGATAGGAGGCTATTGCCATAAATTACTACACAGAACTTCATAGAAAAAGGAACTGTCCCTTTAAAAAAGGAATGGGGAAAGTCTACAAAATCTGTGCATTTTATTTTAAGCCACAATTCATCAACCCACTTTTCTTAACCAGCAGAAGAGACAGGGAAGCTCAAACTTTGCTTTCTGCAAATCTATATATAATCAGCCAAAAGTAACACTATTTAATTACATAAACACTTGACAAAGGCGTAAATTAGCACAGAGTTATGAACCTGTCTCATCAAAGAGCCTCTTAAATCATAACCTTTAATAAACAACAATAGCAAAAAAAAAAAAATGTAATGCTAACTAAGTGTGACGTTATTGTTCCACTTACTGTCACAAAAAAATAAAAAAATATCAGTCGCTATGACTTCGGTAACAGTTGTGCTTCTAGGAGTAACATGACCAACCCATAGGGCGGCACAAAAACAAAACGAAAATGGAGAAACTACTAAAACACGTAGTTTAGTAACAAAGGAAAGTAACAACCAACTGTTTACATTGTTTGCTGTGGGATTCCCCTGTGCTATTAATAGTCTTGTTCCCGTGCATGTGTGTGTCTGTGTGTGAGGCAGGACTGGGTGATGATCTAAGAGATTACCTCTAAAAACGAAAAGTCCCGTTGGATGTGAAGGTTCTTCTCAAGGCTGAGACCTCTTCACCACAAACCAAGTTAGTTAGTTAATAAGTTAACTAAACTGCCCTTTTGTTTTACGTTGCAAATTCTAACAGAAGGTGAAAATAGAAAAAAAACTTGAGTAAAGTACACTTGGAAACTAAACGTGCGCACACGCACTGTCCCTCATCCCTTTAACCCTACAAAATTCAAAAGAATGAAAATAATGGAAAACAAATTGTTCCACGATGCTCACCTGCAACCGCTTGTTCGACTCGGAAAATACTGATACAGTTCGTCTTTCTCTTCTAAAACTCGTTGACCGGGCTGGAGACGCAGTAGAAAAAAAAACAAAAAAAAAACGCTCTGATGTGTGGCTGTTGGTATCTGAGCGGTAACAGCACGACTGCGTACGAGCACATACGCACGTAGAAACCATCTTCCTTGGCCTCTCTTTTAGGACTGAAAAGAGCAGTTCCATTTCCTCTGAGGGAGTGTTCGTTTTTAATTCCGTGACCCCTCAAGGTTCAGGTCAGGAAAAAAAAAAAAAGAAGATCCAAAGTGAAGATGAAGGGTTCGGGTTGAGTTGGTACCGAGAGCCGAGGCAGTGTACGGGTGTGCCTTGTCGTTTGTTTTAATCAGACTTACTCTGTGAGCTAAGGTGTAACGGTGAGTCAAACAGTCGTTGAAGAAAAAAAAAAAAAAAAAAGCAAAAATTGTGCAAAATTCCTGCTTTGTAATACACACAACATACACACAGGGAGTATAAACACATCTATCATCCTTAATCCAGTGTGTCGGAGGAAAACACTGGGATATACACAGTGTAAAAGCACTGAGATGTGCACTCGCTCACACACGCATAGACGCAGACACACTAGAGCGGATAGAGCTTATAAAAGATTAGTTCTAGAGAAGAGATAAGATGCTGGAATTAGTACGGGCTAACTCTCTGGTCACCCCATCACAAAAAGAGGAAAAGAGCAGTCCGAAGGGTGAACAAGAGGAAGAATGGAAGGAGAAACTGGGTCCAGTCCCACCCTGGCAGAAACTCTGAAATCTGTAGACAGGTGCAAAGATCTGTGTGGTCGCCAGCATCATATTAGGATCAGCCTGGAACTCACAAGACTAGGCAGCTTGCAGCTGAGCAGGACAGGAGCAGAAAAGAGTCGGGAAGTATTTTAGTCGGGCACCTGGCTGGGAGTTGCTTATAAATGGATACACGGGATAAAATATCTCCTTGTTCGTGTCGAGGAGCAAGTGAAGGAGAAAGTGGCTGCTTCTTTCACAAGAGGAAGGGGTTGGTGGTTCCGGCGGGTTGTGACCCGGCCTGGGGGGGCATGCTCATCAACGGTTGAGGCATCGACATGGAGGGCGGGATCCCCGCGCCCACGCCACCGCCCGAGCCGGGCATTCCGTGGCCCATGGGGGCCATCCCTGGCAGGGGGACCATGGCGACAGGCTGAGCGGGCACGGAGGCCAGCGGCATGGGCTCGTTCATGCTGCCGAAGCCGGAGGGCATCGGGCTGACGCGCATCTGGTTGAGAGTGGGGGGAACCGGCTGGGTCATTTGGAACGGGTTGGCGACGGGAGCAGGAGCCGAGCCGCCTGGATGAAGCAAAGCGTTGGTCAGTTCAGCAGAAATATCAGAACGTTTATAGCGGGTTTTTGTTTGTAGGTGTACCTTTAAAGTCAAGATAATGGAACAATAGAAAAACTTCTATTATTCAACTACTGTCATGTGTTTCTATTTCAGTTTCACAATTATTACCCACTTTATGTCGCTTTTACTTCGAGTTTGTTGGCGTAACAAGACAAAATTAGAAAATATTCAATCGGTATGAATGTTTTAGCATGGCACAGTATGTTTCCAGAAAAAAAGAAAAGAAAAAATTATCTGAACTCCTACCTGTAGCAGCCAAGAACGGGTTAACAATGGGCGCAGGCTGAGCCGGTCTGGTCACCAGAGAGTCCAGATTGACCAGTGCTGCATTGGGTCCCAGGAAGGACTCCGGAGTTTTTCTGGTCGGGTTTGTGGAGATCGAAGTGGAAGTGGGCAGCGGGTCGAAGAGGTCCAGGCTGCCGCTACTGGCCAGACTGGCTTGGGAGGGGAGAGAGGACGTTATGCCCACGTCGGCTGAAACGCAGAGAGGAAGGAGGACGTTAAATTCACTGATGAGAGGGTTTTGTATTGAGCGAGCAAAACATTGGACTTTCATCTCTCTAGTGTAAATATTTCTTGCACATTAATCCTCTGTCCACTACACACAAACAAGTGTCTCCATCTGCACTTAAGTACTTCTATTCACGATGGCGTATATAAAAGATGATGCTATTATGAGGCATATCAGAGGCAGACAGACTGGCTGTTATTGGTGGCAACAGTCAGATGGCAGTGGAGACGTTTGTTAGTGCATTAATCCAACCTCATCATGCCTGCAAACACAAGGAAATGTCAGAGACAAAAACCGCCGTCACGCAGCAGGAAGTTCGACACCGTCTCCAAAAATTCAAATGAGGAGATCAAACTTATAGAGTGTTTGTGTGAAAACTGCTAATGCACTTTGATGTTTATTTCAGTCGGAACTGAAAAATATCTATCGAATGAAAGTGTTTTTTTTCTCTTCAGGTTCCTTTTTTTTTTTTCTGAGTGTTTATTATAGTGTTGAGCTAAAGCTTAGATCCAGCCACCAAAATCCCATCACACCTTCAAAACCTAAGAAAAAACACTTAGATGGAAATCCATTCAGAATCTGGTTTGAGTTTAAATTTGTTCGTTTTGATTCCGATTCAAATTAAATATCACAGATTTGAGCAGGTTTCCATAATTTAGCCTGACAGAGGGGCCAACAATGGACACAAATAAATAAAAACATCACAGTGATATGAAAAAAAAACAAAAAAAAAACAGACTTGAGCCAGGCAGCCAGAGAAAGAATGTCTTTTGCCATGTAAAGTCAATTTCAAACGCTGCCTTCGCTCAAGTCCGTTGGTACATTTATAGAAAGACGAGACAGTGTGTCTGTGCCCCCCCGCAGAGAGGCTACGTCTGCTGAGGGGCATTTGTCGAGACACTGAGGGAAAGAAAAACACACACTCCGTGTCATTAGATGGACGAAGACAGGGTGAGTACCAGTGGGGACAGAGGAGGAAGAGCGCAGGCTGTCAAACTCTGAGAAGTCTTCCTTGGATGTACCATTGGATGTACTGAACAGGTCAAAGTTACCTGGAAGGAGACAAACCCATTCACACAAACAAGTGTAACAAACACAAAAGACGACAATAACTCACCAAGTGAACAAAAATTACGTGTACAGAAGAAACGGAACGAATGGAGACGTTACGAATACAAATGTGTGTGGAGATAAGTGAGTCATAAATTAACCCATAAAGCATGCAGGTGGATGTAATCCTGTTTATTTCTGTACAGTTCATGAGTTCAGAGGTCACCTGTCTACTGGGAGATTCTCTAATACTCACAGATGGTTGAAGTTTAACTAAATACTAAAATTTTGTATTAAATTTAATGATTATTAGGTGACACATTTCATTATTAGGCGAATGAAATGTGTGTGCTTACAAGTGGAAAGACGTTTACCTGTGTTGGAGGTTTTAGGGCGGCCAGCTCCAGACCCCCAGGGGTCGGACGCCGGAGCGGAGTTTGCCCAGGGGTCGCTGGCCTTCAAGGCAGGCAGAGATGCAGGAGCAGCCCAGGGGTCAGGTGGCACCGACGGCCGAGGGGCAGAGCCTGGGAAGAGAGGCGAGTAAAAATATAAATGTTTTTCTCTCTGCATAAACGAGCTCTGGTAGGGAGGTGGAATGTTTTGAAGTTGACCAAAATCTAAATGCATATATACGTACTTTTTTTTTTTTTTTTTAAAAAGTCATAATATTACTAGAAAAAAAAAAACACAACTTTATCAGAAGAAATGTTCAATGAGCAAATATAAATTATTTATCAGTATCTGGTGTGATCAGCTCAGTTCGTGTGGTTCTTTCATCAACATCGACTCGTTTGCACAATTGTTTCAAAGTACTGTTACTGACAATGAAATGCTTGATGTGTTAAAAGGTATTTCTATTAAGTATTATTTGTAAAACCTATATGAAATAATAACTTCACAGGATGTTTTAATATTTTTTTTCCTCCATGTCAGAGTCCTAATATTACAACCTTATTCTGGTAATTAAAAAAAAAAAAAATCTTAGCCTGACTCTAATATTCCATCATAGAGTTAACTTAATTTAAAGTTAAAATAAATAGAAACTTTAAAACACACTTGTCAAACAAGAAGTTCTGCCTTAGGAATGCTGACATCACCCTGAACTATAAGAAACCCAAGGAGTGCACTATAATAATAATAATAAAAATCCACTTTTTCAATTAAATGACATTTTCAAAAACCAAAAATTGGAATAATTGATAAAAATTGATTTGTCGCTCAGCCATACTGTCTTATTACAGTGGTAAATGCAGTCAAAGATGAGGACCGTTGTTAAAAAGGAAACATTCTCTGGCTCCTCAAAAGCAGCAATATACCTGCTGTTAGCAGAAAAGTACCAGAACCCAACAATGTTATGTGCAAAATAAACAAAAAAAGCAAAAAAAAGCACATTTGTCTGTAACAGGGCGTGCAGCATAACAAGACAGGGGGAGCCAACATGGCCTATTAGTGTGAGCTTAATGGACATATCCTGCTCCCTGTTGCTTGACTGAAGCTAGTGTTACACTTTTATCTCCCCAAGAATCCCTTCCTGCATCACAAACGCCCTGCACGCCCTTTCTTCACAATCTCTTCCTCTAACTCGTTCCCTGCTCCCAGAGCAGCAATGCTGCCGAGCCAGCCGAGCCGCATTCCGATTAAACAAAGACTCACAGTTCAGAGAGCTGCAGGTGGAGAGCAGCGAGGCCTTTCACACACACACACACGCCGACAGACATGCACACACACATAGCCACTTTACTCCATTCCTCTCCAGAAAGACAGTAAGGATGTGGACCTTTCCCAGTAAGAGTGTGTGTGTGTTTACCATAAGGCTGCCACGGGTCTCCTGATGCAGCTGCAGCTCCGGCTCCAGCCCCGCCCCCCATGCCCCAGGGGTCAGACTTGGGACCTGGCTCAGGGACATCCATTAGATCCATCAAAGATGACTGTGGCTACAAATAAAGAAGAAGAAAGAAGAGTTTAGGAAGCTGGGAAAAAGGACAAAATGTTTTTTTTTTAATTCACTGAAATATTAATTGGGTTCTGTTCGGCTTTACAGCACAAATCACCAGCCAGACACACTCCTTCCAGTCAGACATTAGCAAAGTAAAGAAAACAGAGACTGATAAAGCTGTTTCAAGCGCATATTTGGGTAAATGTAGCCTGTTACCAAGGCTGTAAGTTTCCATGGGAGTTTTACCTCTTTCTTCTTCTTGGGGAGCTTTGCTGAGCCTGGACCTTCTTTCTTACTCTCCTCCAAGGCCATCTGTAGTCTCAGGTCGTCACCTCTGCGTAGGCGCTCCTCCTAAACACACACCGAATCTGAATTAACAGCCAGCGTACGTCTTGAAGCAGAGGTGTCCAAACTGTGGCCGGGGGGCCTTTTGTGGACTCTGAATTATACATATTTGTTCCATCAGTGCAGGTGGCTGATGCAGGCTGATTTCGCCCTAATTAGGCCGGACCAAACCACACAAATTACAATCTTCTCACAACAATGTCAGATTTAACACAAAGTATTTATCCATTAATAACCAAGTTTTCCCTTTAACTTCACGGGAAACAGGAACACATCTTTCCATTGAGTTAATCTCTGAAATAGATCTTGGCACACCTAAACCTGTTTTTAATTACATCATGGAGAACTTTGCTGAGTACAGTAAGTGTTAAAAAAAAATAGAGTGACATAAAGTATGTTTTTATTGCTGAGAATATCCCCTTTTTCCAGTTTTCTTCAATAAACCTCAAAGTAGTAAACTAATATGGAAAACATGCAAAACCTTTCGAAATTTTGTATTTATAAAGACTGACTCATCTTTTTCCTTCCAAAGGATCCATTTTATTTGCTTAATTAAAACATTTCATACTAGGTTTACTGTTAAGCAGGTTAAACTAAATACAACATAATGATTTTATTTTTAAAAAAAACATTTATACTTTTTTGGCTCCAAGGTAGTCTTGTTAAGGATTTTGACCCATGTTACAAAATGTTGAGACACTTCTATCTTATACCATGCACAAGCCACAGCATGTACATATTTATTTGTTTTAACTAATATCTGTTAGTGATTAAAGCCAGGATTTGGCACACAATAAGGGAGGAATGGAGGCGTGTTGGAGCACGTATTTGAGACAATGTGCACCTACCTGCTCGGCTGCTTCTCTGCTCATGGCCAAGGCAAGCTGTAGCTGGAGTTCCTCTTCTCCACTGGTCTGAGGTCTGGCCTGCTCCAGCTCTGAGCCCGCATTGGGAGATGTGGCTAAAACACAAATTCAGAGTGTGCGTTAATGTCACGGTCGCCGTGTGCTACACATTCAGCATCGAAAATAACGATTAAACACCTTAATGTGCCAACAGGTAGTTCCATTGTTCTGTTAACCTGAACGTAGTAAACCAAGTAATGCAGATAGGGCTGCAAGTATTTTTTTTTTTTTGTAAATAATTATTTATTCTATCGATTACTCTGATGATTAATCAGATAAAAAAAATTGCCATGTTCTGCAGATTTTTTATTTAATAATTTCAGGATTTTGATTCTATATTGCAAATACAATAAAAAATGCAAATAAACAAATTATTCTTTTTTTTGTCTAAAAAATAAAATATTTACACACAAACCTTTTTTTTTTTTTTTTTTTTTTTTTTTTACAGTTTTGACTAATTTATTGCTCTGTGTGTGATGTCCCATCAGCAAATGGCCTTTTTTTTTGAGTCTGTATACTAAAGTTAACAAGCGTTTATTAAAATAGTTGATGATTTCAACTATCAAATCGTTTCAGCCCAACATACAGAATAAAAACAACAGAAAAACAAACTGGTTTTAAACCTAATTTGTGCCCAGACAGTGACAACATCAGGGACAAAAACTTAATTGCTGCATTTGATTAAAAGTGTCAAAAAACAAAAAAAACGATGTGACAGGATGAGGTGCAACAGCATGTGATCGCACGTCTATAAAACCTTTAAAAGACGATAGGGTCACTCATATACTTGTATTAGGACAGGATGTGTGGCAGCCAAACACTGCACGTGGCACACTCTGCATCTGTCCAGAAAAATGCGCTACAACTGGCACACAGTCATTAAGGTAGCTTACACTATTTACTCCAAGCCCAGTTTTGACCTGCTGCATTTGGAAGCCACAAATTTCAAAATAAGGGCCTCTATGATTCGTGTGAAAGATGTTGGTTTGTTGGCATTTAAAATGTAAAACATTCAAATGTTTTCTTCCCCAGTTTTCTTTCCATCATGACCAGAACTGTGTTTGGTGCGTAGGCTGCGCCCATAAACACCGCGTCAAACAAAAGAACACAGACACAAATATGTGTTGTGACAGTTTCCTTGTGCGACGAGGCAAACTTCACACCCAACACTCCAAATATGACTGACATCCACCTGCCTGTGACGACATTTCAGTCTCATTGCACACGCACAAAACGCCTGACGTCAAATCTTTCCGTTATTTAGGAAAATGGAGACGCTGACCTCAATAATTAAATCGATCTGGCAGTCAAATAACGCAGCTGACAGCAAATCATACAGACCAAGAGAACAACTCAAAATAATACTTATAATCATGAATTGAAACAATTATGATGTACTGACATCATTTTGTCAACACCGATGAGTGGTTCTGTGCGAGTCTGCTGACTCATACTGACTCAGCTCTGATCTGATCTTTGATCTCTGGATCTATCAAAATTGGACATATTTAAAATGATTAAATAATGTAACTGCATTCAAGTTTTTTTTTTTAGTTTTTTTTTTTATTCAAGTTTTTATTAAGGAACAACATGAAGAATGTGCATCTCATCTGTTCACAAAAGGTGGTATAGTCTTATACAATCATCAATTCAGTTTGTTATATTAATCAATA
>CAEGAD010095321.1:0-48491 GCA_903067055.1 Poeciliopsis paucimaculata | reverse complement strand
GAATCCGCAGACTGAACAATGTGAAAAGATGTTGAATACTTATCAAATGCAGAGGCAACTATTTATTAATATGGTAATAGTTGCTAAGGGGTTTTATCAATACATTCTGGCACATTGAGAACATCAAAATGTGGCCCAAATTGAAAATGAGTTTGACACCCCTGGTCTGTCTCATTAAAATATGTTTAGTGTCATTATGTTTCAAAATGTGGGACATTTCTGAGGGCATTGCAACTTTACACTGGTTCCTTTAGCTACATCTGAGTGAGCTTGATTCTCTTTTTGTATTTGTCGTCAGGTCTGTTACCTTCAGGACCTCAGAAACTGAAAATGAACCTGAGAACCAAAGTGCTGCCATCGTCAATCTTAAGACGATATTGAAACCCATCTGGCATCTTATTTTGATTGGAATTCTGAGCGGGATCCTCATCGTGCTGGTATTAATCATCATCTTCGAGTGGAACACCAAGCAAAATCTGTTAACGAGTCTAGAGCAGGTCAAAAAAGAGATGAAAACCAAAACCGAGAAGCTGCTAGAGGAGAAAAGCAGGTTGGCAGAACAGCTGAACTTAGCCATTGCAAACCTCTCCAGTTTGAGGGCGGAGTATGACCGGCTGTTGAAAGGCATTTCGTGCAATTTAACAATGGAGAAGAAAATCGAAAGCATGAATGTGGAATTGACCAAAGCTTTAAAAGATAAAGAACAGTTTGAGGGGGAAGTCAAGCAGCTGACGGCCCAACTAAAGTCTACCGAGATTAACCACCAGCGTGCTGTGGTGGAGAACAAGAAACAGAATTCAATCATGTCCAGCCAGAAGCTCGACTTCATTTGGGATTTTTGTAACCGGACCACGCTGCAGTGCTCCCACTGCCGTCCGGGGTGGATGTGGCACGCTTCCCGGTGCTTCCTCATGTCCAACGTGGACAATAAATGGGAAAATGCTCGCGTCGAGTGCCTCAACTACAAGGGGGACCTAGCGGTAGTTCTGAACGCTAAAGACCAGGCGTTCCTGACAAACATGACATTCCAGTTTAAAAAGGCAAATCCTGGCATGACCTTCCACTCAGCCTGGATCGGGCTGCAGGACTTGGTCAACGAAGGAGACTACTTCTGGATCAATGGAGAGAGAATAAAAGCGGATGTCAGTTACTGGAGACCTGGCGAGCCCAACAACAACATAGCTGCCTGGGACACTGAGCATGCCGGTCAGGACTGTGTGTCCATTGTACCCCCGGATGAAGTGGGACCTGAGGGCTGGATGAACAGCTGGGATGACATTACTTGTCTTGGGAAACGTCACTACCTCTGTGAGATTGGTGCCCTGATTTGACCTAGATGGAAGAAGTCCTGGCCACAAGACACGTGTGGGAGGAAATAGTCGGGTCAGAGAGACTGAAATGTAACTTTCTTGTTAAAAAGCACAAAACTCTGAACAGACAAAGCTCAGAATGAAGGATTGTGGGGGCAGCATCGTGCTGTGGGGATGGGGTAATGAGATGGTAGATGGAGATAAAAAAAATATCCATTCTATACTGTAAGAAAATCTAAAACTGCAGAAGAAAAGAAAAACAAATTTAAAGAATTGTTAGGTTATACATTGGAACCTGTGTGGTTCACACAGTACGCAGATGACTGTTCGATTTATTACTCAAGATTTATTCACTCCCCTTAATTAAAACTGCAGAAATGCTGCTGTTGGTATGCTTGATGTACAAATGTGGGAATATGCAATTAACAATGATAGACCTGCAACCAAATCCCAGCTAACTGTTCCTGGTCAGGAAGCTAGTGTTTACACTTCAGCACAGCTGCCAGATGCAGGAAGTTAGAAAAGTCAAAAACTTCAATAAACCATTGCAATAAAAAATTGAGTAATACCTTAGTAATTATCCAAGTGATAACAGAAAAATTGTATAAAATGTATAATTGTTTAAAATATGACATCGTAATTGTGTATGATGTATAAATGTCTAAAATTTTACAAACTAAAGCCAGTTTGGAGAGAGTATCTTTCCAGTCCTTCCCATTTTAAGACAAATAAAGGTCAGAAATAAGTCTTAGATATGATTTTTGTGACTCTTTCCACACTAAATAGATGCCAGATTTTGATTTCTACTGTTTTTGACATTTTTTGATGACTTTTTATAGCTGGTGCTACAGCTTTTATTTTACATTTTATATTGTTTGTTCTTAGCTGCTGCGCCACGTGAATTTTCGCCATGGCGAGATTCATCATATCTGCCTGTCACTCTCTTTTTTAATGAAAACATGACATTCAAAATTAGAATATTAAGTCAGACCATGAAAGAAACATATTTGATACAAAAATGTGGGCTTCACGGAAAGCTCTGTACTTGCTTATAGATTATTTTCAAATTGTACTTTTAGTCCAACAATGGGGCTCGTTTGCGTGCATTCTGATTTACTAAATATGACTATATCTTCACGTCAGAGCCTCAGTTTGGCTTAATTGCAGTTTTGTGTTTTAACAAGATGGCTGACGCTTTCATGTAGACTCAGGTTGGTTTGAATCGCTTGTTTTTTTTCTCCCATTACTGAATGAAATTCAGGATTTGAAAACTGATTGTATTTACTCATCTTTATTCAAAATTGCGATTATCAAGTAGCACATCTTATGTGTTATTTGAATTAACCAAAACCCAAAATAATGTTTTTTGTTTTGTTTTTCCAATGATTCAGCAGCAGGATTCGTAGACCTGGCACAGAGAGATTGCCATGGAAACCATACTCCCTTGTTTTAATTTAAAACATGCAAATTTTTGTCCTTTTAAAATCACACGATCAAACATATGCTGCCAAAGTCAACAGACCAATGCCATGACATTGCGCACGTATTTAAGAAACAGTATAAGGCTTTCCAGGTAAGGATGAAATTATTGGCTATTGATGAAGGACCTGCAGATATATTGATTTATTATATTAGCTTGTTAAGATGCAGAATATAACTGTATATAAAATAGTCTGGGTTGCAGAATTATTTCAGCGATCTGAGATTGGACATTTAAGAGCTACTTTTTACTTGCACCATTTAGATCAGTTAGTTTTTTTTTTACTTCCTCTCCACTTCATGAAGAGATTTGTGTTAATATATATTGCATTGTCATTTTGTGGCAAAATGTGGAAATATTTTAAGGGCACTGCAGCTTTAGGTAGTTTGTTTAACTGCATCCGGACGAACTTGATTCCCTTTTTTATTGTTTGTTGTCAGGTCTGCCTCCTACATACCATCAGGACAGATCGACGCACCTGAAGAGCAGGAGGCCCAAAGGAACAGAATCTCAGAGCCTAAAAGGAATCGGAAACACCGCCGGTATATGATGGTTATCAAAATTTTGAGCGGGCTCCTTGCCATAATGATGTCACTCTTCATTCGCGAGTTTGTCTACAAGAAACACCTACTGACGAGTCTGGAGCAGATGCGGCTTACAATAAACGCCCAGAAACTACCAAAACTCCTGTCCTCCAAGCTGCTCGACTACATCTGGGATCTTTGTAATCGGACCACACTGCAGTGCTCCCGCTGCCTGCCGGGGTGGACAGAGCACGCTACCCGGTGCTTCTTCCTGTCCAACGTGGAGAAGACTTGGGAAGATGCTCGCAGGGATTGCCTCAACTACAAGGGGGACCTCGCTGTCGTCCGGAACGACAAAGACCAGGCGTTCCTGACGAAGATGACGTTCTGGGCTAAAAAGGCCAGTCCCAGTGGTACGTTCCACTCAGCGTGGATTGGGCTGCAGGACATAGTCAAGGAGGGAAGCTTCTACTGGGTTAATGGAGACAAACCCAAACTTTATATCCAATTCTGGAGACCTGGGCAGCCCAACAACGAAATGGCTGACATTGACCCTGAAAAGAATGGTCAGGACTGCGTGTCCATTGTACCGCCTAATGTGGTGGGACATGAGGGCTGGATGAACAGCTGGGATGACCTTTTTTGTATTGGGATAAGTCACTACATCTGTGAGACTGATGCTCTGATTTTGTTCTAGGATGGAAGAAGATAGTCAGATCAAAAAGACTGAAATGTTGTGGGGGAAACATCATGCTGTGCGGATGGTATGAAGAACATGTCAATCCTGGAATAAAACTTTTTAGATTCTGAAAAAGACTGTTTTGTCAAAGAAAATCAAAGTCCAGATTTCTGTTGATCATTCACAGTGTGTGCCTAAACTTACACCATTGTTCACAGAGGCCTCCCCCCACCAATCTGAGAGACCTGAGCTGAGTGAAGTTGGCCCCCCCATCTTCTTCAAATCAGACAAAATTGGTGTCAAATGTTTGTCCTACGTTTGTGCTAGTTTGTGCAGCAAAATCTTTTGTTCATTTTAAAGATATAAAGAAATGTTTCTAGAGGTCATCAAAGATCAATCAGCCCCCCCATCACCTTCTTCAAATCAGACAAAATGGGTGTCAATTAACTCGACTACGTTGTGCAAATGTTTGATACCAATTTTGTCTGATTTCATAAAAGTGGAGGGACCTTTTGACCTTTAACCTTTCATTAATATCTTCAAAGCCAAAGAAGCACAAATGAAAATTTTTGAGGCACAAACTTCTTAAAACTCCTACAACAAATCGCTTGTTAATTAAATCAATGTTTTTCACAATCAGTTTCTGGATAGACATAACAGACTATTGTTTAACTTCAAACACAAACACACACATTCGCAGTATTTTCTTGCACTGAGTCAATCCAACTCATTATGTTTTGTCTTTGTTCTGTGATTATTGTTGAATATTTCCATAGTTATTATTGTTGTTACTGTTTATTATTATTATCTCTACTGATAATAATGTCAGCTTAAGTATTTCATCTTTCTGCTCTGGGGTTGGCCGATGGAGATAGGGGAATATACAAAAATAAATGGATGGATACAAATGTAACATTTTTCTTAATTTAATTTTAACATCTTCCTTTTTCCTTTATTATGTCAACAACACTACAAATACCTAAATACCACACTGGACTCTTTTCCTATTTCTCTTCTTCTTTTTTCTGTTTTTCTCTCTATTATTGTCTTTGTTGTTTACCAATTTCTAACACTTGTATTTGTTAGATAACACAATAAAAAAGAAAAAAAAAAGGAAATGATGATTTGTCTTTCCCTCCCAGTGATTCAGCAGCAGGATTCGTAGAACTGGCGAGGAGAGATTTCCATGGAAACCACACTCCCTTGTTTTCATTCAAAACAGGTGAATTTTTGTCCTTTTAAAATCACCCCGTCAAAGTCAACTGACCAATGCCATAACAATGTTCACAAATTTAGGAAACGATACAACGCTTCCTAGGTAAGGAAGAAATTACAGGATATTGATGAAGGAACTGCAGATATATTGGTTTACATCCAGATATAAATCAATATAGCTTATTAAGATGCAAAATGTAACTGTATATAAAATAGTCTGGGTTGCAGAATTATTTCAGCGATCTGAGATTGGAAATTTAAGAGCTACTTTTTATTTGCACTATTTAGATCAGTTAGTTGTTTGTTGTTTTTTTTTTTTTTTTTTACTTCCTCTCCACTTCATGAAGAGATTTGTGTTAATATATATTGCATTGTCATTTTGTGGCAAAATGTGGAAATATTTTAAGGGCACTGCAGCTTTAGGTAGTTTAACTGCATCCGGATGAACTTGATTCCCTTTTTTTTTATTGTTTCTTTGTTGTCAGGTCTGCTACACCATCAGGACCAGTCAATACACCTGAGGAAGAGGAGGAGGATCGAACGAAACGCAACTATTATCTTATTGCGATTGGAATTTTGAGCGTGCTCCTTGCTTTACTGATGTCAGTCTTCATTCGCGAGTTTTCCAACAATAAACGCATGGCGGCGAATCTGGAGGAGATGCAGCATGCAGTGTACAGCCCCGAGAAAATACAGAAACTCCTGTCCTCCAAGCAGCTCGACTACATCTGGGATCTTTGTGACCGGACCACGCTGGAGTGCTCCCGCTGCAGGCCGGGGTGGACGGAGCACGCTTCCCGGTGCTTCTTCCTGTCCAAAATGAACAAGACTTGGGAAGAGGCTCGCAGGGAGTGCCTCGACTACAAGGGGGACCTCGCTGTCGTCCGGAACAAGGAAGACCAGGCGTTCCTGGCGAACATGACGTTCCAGGTTAAAAGCGCCGATCTCAACAGTACGTTCCACTCAGCGTGGATCGGGCTGCAGGACCTGGGGAGGGAGGGAGAGTACTTCTGGGTGAATGGAAAGAGACTCAAATTTGATGTCCAATTCTGGAGACCTGGCGAGCCCAACAACATAGCTTCCTGGGACCCTGATCTGTCCGGCCAGGACTGCGTGTCCCTTTTACTGCCGGATAGTGTGGGACCTCAGGACTGGATGGACACCTGGGATGACATTATTTGTATTGGGAAACATCACTACATCTGTGAGACTGATGCCCTGATTTTGCCCTTGGATGGAAGAAGTCCAGTTTTAAACCAGAGACATGGAAGAAGACAGTCAGATCAGAAAGACTGAAATGTTGTGGGGGCAACATCATGGTGTGCGGATGGTATTAAGAACATGCCAATCCTG
The DNA here is from genome assembly GCA_903067055.1 of Poeciliopsis paucimaculata. NCBI lineage: Eukaryota > Metazoa > Chordata > Actinopteri > Cyprinodontiformes > Poeciliidae > Poeciliopsis > Poeciliopsis paucimaculata. The sequence goes on along the minus strand of CAEGAD010095321.1, from coordinate 41,930 downwards.
GAATAAAACCTTTTAGAATCTGAAAAAGACTGTTTTGTCAAAGAAAATCAAAGTCCAGATTTCTGTTGATCATTCACAGTGTGTGCCAAAACTTACACCATTGTTCACAGAGGCCTCCCCCCACCAATCTGAGAGGTCTACGTGTCAGTTTCTGTCTCTCATGTGCAAAGCTACTACTTTGTGTTGGTCTTTTCCCATAAAATCAGAACATAAAAAATTTGAAATGTGTGGTTAAAACTAAACAAAATGTGGAAACGTGGTTTCGCAACTTTCTCTGCAATTGTGCAGATTTTTATTTGTTACATCTTTACGCTTTCAAACCTCCTGAGCTGTCAGAGTTGCAAAGTTTAATATCCTAACTATATTTAAACCGAACGGCTCCATCTAGTGGAACAACAGGCCAATTACAGTTTGAGATTACTTCCATATTTGTGGTTGATTTTATACATGAATAGCATATTAGCATTAGAGAATGATATTTACGCATGTAGTATATAAAAACTAACCCAAACTGATACCAGGCTTAATTAAGTGTTAATGAACTTACACAGATCTCTGAGTATAAGAAATTGCACGTTTAAATGTTTTTATTAGCACTGTACTATAGAGAGCCAAATAATGTATACGTGAATAAATATAAATGGGAATAAAGATGCCAATTAGTCATTTATTTACTTCCCGTTCTATGGCTCTCCTAAACCAACGCCAAACTGCGCGTGTGAAATTTTTTTTTTTTTTTTTTTTAGAATGCGCATGCGCAATAGAGGCACAGTCACTGTCATGGCCCCGTTCATGGAGGTTTTGTGCTGTAATGTTGGCCCGTTTCGACAAATTAGCAACGCTTCTGGAAGGATGCCGCCTCTTCAGCTGCGTGGAGACATAGCCGAGTTTCTGTTCGGTGGAAACTCGTCAGCCTGCTCCGTTTCTATCTGCTGCGAAGACGTAAGTTTTCGAGGCTAACGCTAGCTTAAAAGCAAAACCAGAGCTGGTGCTTTTTTTTTTTTTTTTTTTACGGCTCGCGAGCTACGCTGTCGCCTCTGATTCACCAAAACGATGATTATTATTCTCATTTGTCGCAGAGGTTCCCTGGAGACGTTCGTATTTAAGCTGAGGGGGGGGGGGGAGAGGACATGTAGCAGTCGCGTTGGATTCTTAAAGGGACAGCAGTTGTTGAATTCAGGTAAGCTAACAAGGCTACACATTCATCCTGCAGTTTCATGAAGAAATGTAGAGCTGGACGCACCTCAGTTTGGACTGAAACTTCTGTAAAGGATGACGCATTGCACTTAAAGAGGTCAATTGGCTCGCTTGACTCTGATGTTGACTCTTCAGGATGAATGACATGAACCTGAGTCCTGTGGGCATGGACCAGCTGAGTGTGCCCTCAGTGAGTGCCAGCCACCTGGGTCTGCCCACTTCTCCCACTCATAATCCCATTCCCACCCCAGGTATGGAAACAATTTATCGGGTCAAACATTGTTTGACAACGTTAAATCAGTATTAGAAACAAGGATTGTAACTCAGTATATTGCCACTATTGCCAAGAAAAGTAAAAAAAAAACAACAAAACAAAACAAAGTATAACTACAAGCATAAACATTAAATTCCTAGAATAAAGTTGCAGTATTAAAACAAGAATATAGTCACAGCCTGCTACTGATAATAATCTGATGCTGATGTGTTGATAGTTTTAGTGATTCCTTAATTGTGAAATAATAAATAGAATATAAAGTATGGTAGTGTTATTACTTTATTCTGGTGATTCCTTTGACTTTATCCTTGTAATAATATGACTTCATTGTCCTCCTAGTTATATATATGACTACTCTTGTATTATTATGACTTTGTTCTCATACAATTTTATTTCCATAAAGTACATCTTTATTCTGATAATATTGTGATGTTACTCTGGAAATATTATTACTTCTTGTTGTATTACAACTATTCTTGTACTATTGCAACTTTATTCCCACAGTACAATGGCTTTATTCTCGTAAGACTTTTTTTCTTGTTATACTATGACTTTATTTTGGTAATATTATGACCTTTTGAAATATTATGACTTTATTTTCGCAGCATTATAATTTTATGACTTTATTCTCGTCGTTTAATTTAATGTGTTTGTTTCTGTCTGAGCCTTGTTCGTTCGCATGTTTAATTTTCTCAGGCATGCCGGTGGCCATCCCCAGTCTGGGCCCGTCCCTCGGCTCTCTCCCCTCTGCTCTGTCCCTGATGCTGCCCATGGGTCCTCTCAGCGATAGAGGGGTGATGTGCGGCCTGCCTGAGAGGAATTACTCCCTGCCTCCTCCGCCGTATCCCCACCTGGAGAGCAGTTACTTCCGACACCTACTGCCAGGTGGGTTTGTGATTTGTATCTGTTGTTATTAGACATAAAAAACAAACTCATATTTCATCCCAATATCTACTGTCTCTTTCTTTTTATAAGGTATTTTGTCCTACCTGGCAGACCGTCCACCTCCTCAGTACATTCATCCCAGCAGCCTTAACATGGACGGGACGCTGTCTGTGGCCAGCAACAACCCCTCCAGTCTGGACCCCTACAGCGGGCCTGGGGGGCCTCTGGAGCAGGGCCTGGTGCCCTTGGACTCGAGGCAGGTCAACGGTCAGGCAGACCTTCACCAGGCCGGCCCTCATGAGCTGGACTCCACAGGGCTGGCCATGGAGTCACGCGTTAACAGCCCGCTGTCTCCCGACCGAATGGGGGAGGAGCTAGCCAGCATGGACGGGGTGGTGGCAGTGGCGGTGTCCGACGGCCAGCAACTCGGCGGAGGACGGCAGCCTCAGCCTCACGAGGGGCTGGACTCCTCTGGCGGGGTGATGCCTCTTCACGGGCCCCCCGTGTTGGAGCTGCCTGTGGTGATGGAGACGGACCACCTGGGAGGCAGAGTGGGAGGCTCCGGGACGGGAGGAGCTGGGGGCGGTGGAAGCGGGGGAGGAGGAGGCGGTGGAAATGGGGGGCTCGGGGAGCAGCTCCACGGGAACGGAGAGATGAACCCGAGCGTGGTGAGCGTGGTGCTCACCGGCTCCATGTCCAACCCCAGCCAGCTGGAGCCTGTGTCTCTCCATGGACACTCGGGGATGGGGCTGGAGGCAGTCAACGTGTCCTCCATCACCGCAGAGGTGGCCCTCGGCCCCGAGAACAACCTGGTCCTCGTCAACTCCACCCTGCAGCTGGAGGATCCGGCTCCCAGCAAGGAGAACATGGCCGCTTCCTGCTCCATCTGTGAGTAAAAGCGGACGATTACTGACGGCTTAGAAACAATCAGAAACAATCACACGGTTTGTACGAGTGCTTGAAAGCCTGGGTTTGGAAAGTGCTTTATTTCTGTATAAAGTCCTTGAAAGTGCTTGATATTGAAACTTCATAGTTTTGTAATAAAGTGCAACCTAACGCTTGATTAAAAGCCTACATTTGGAAAACGTGATGTACAGATACCTGATAATAAGTCATGCACATTTTCTTTCTCACTGTCGGAAGTTAAAGCTGACACTTTTCTTGTTTTAGTTTAGGTAGAGTGACTATTTATTATTGCTCACTGACTTATTGATCTGTCACTGAAATAAAGATTGCCTTATATTTTATGCGCTAGTTATTGGAATTGGGGAATTTTTGTTAAGTTAGTGCTTCGTTCTGGGACCTGTCAGGTGTGTGAGAGAGACATTTTAAAACATTTTCTCTTTGATGAATTTTAAGTGTGTCGCTGGAGAGGTTAGAAAATCGACTTTAATAATGCTTAAATTCTACTGTGGAAAAAGTGTACGAATCCTGAAATTAACAATCTGTAACATTCAAAGATACAGTCCTGACTCTGACATCTACTGATCTCTGATTTCTCCTCAGGGTGCACACTGTGTGAGCGCTCATACGCCTCCGACTGTCCGGAGCACGGTCCGGTTACCTTCATCCCTGATGCGCCGATCCAAAGCCGGGCTCGCCTCTCTTTGCCGCGTCCGCTCTGCCTTCGCATCTCTGTAACCGACGAACCGCTTGGTGAGAGATCAAACACCCCTTAGCTACTGCTGGGCGATATGGATTAAAAATAGAATTTATATAAATGTTAGAATTTTAGTAAATGATTTAAAAAGAAATTACAAGTGACAGAAAATATTTTCAAAAAGTGGCTATTATGTCAAATGATCATTTCTGTGAGTTGCATGACAAACTATTTTGTACAAAGCTACCAATTTTTTTTTATTAATCATAAAGATAATTAATAATATTAAAAGAAAGTGTGTTTTTGCCAAAAGAACTTATTAAAATGAACAAGATAAAATCATTTTAATGAGAATAATCTTCTAGAATTATAAAGCACAACTTGCTTTGGAAGCAAGTTGTGCTTTATAATTCTAGAAGCAAGTTGTGCATTGATGTAAAAAAAAAAAAAAGAGAGATCCAGATTTTCCAAAAATTCAATCTTCAAAACCAAAAATTGGATTAATCAATAAAATTGACTTATCACCCAGCCCTGCTGTAGGTTTTAGCAACTTATTTTTATATTATCAAATGTTTCCCAACATGTTTACAGGAGTGTTTGCACGGGACGTCATTCCTCCAAGGACCTGCTTCGGGCCAATGGTGGGGCAGCACTGCAGCAACGTGGATCTCTCTGATTGGCCAGAAAAGGACACGCCTCAGATCTGGAAGGTCTGTTGACACGCAGCTGTCTAAATCCGAGAGCAGTTACGTCAAAAATAACGACTGGAAATGCATGTCCGTCGCTGCAGATGTACCACAACAACGTGCTGGAGTTCTACATTGTCACGACCGACGAGAACGAGTGCAACTGGATGATGTTTGTGCGCAAGGCGAGGTAGATTCCTGACCACTCCAACGTGCAGGAGTTTGGAAAAAACGGTGTGCTGCCATTACAAACGAAACGCAACGTTTTGGTGTTTTAGGACCCACGAAGAGCAAAATCTGGTGGCGTACCCCGCCAACGGGAAGCTGTTCTTCTGTACGACCACAGAGATTCACCCCGACCAGGAGCTGCTCTTCTACTACAGCCGAGACTACTGCAGGCTGATGGGTGAGGAGACGATGCTGCATCTTGTTATGATTGGCCGAGCCAGCAGGGATTTATTACAGGGTTTCATCACAATCTGGGATTTGATTTCAGAAAAAGAAAAAAATGATGATGACACTTGTCATTCTTTATTTTGTTACTGGTGTCCATCTTTTTTCCCAGGTTCAGGGTTCATATGGGTACTTGAAATCCTTGAACATGATCGAATTTCAGTTGGGCGTATGTAATGCTTGAAAAGAGTCTGACTTCTGTATAAAGTCCTTAAGATCACTTTAAATTCAGACCACATCGTTTTGTAAGAAACTGTAACCTAACGCTTGTTGAAAAGCCTGTATTTTTTGGAAAAAGTTATTTCCAGTTGAAACCATATTTTCACATTTTTCTCACTGTGTGAATTTAAATCAGACGAAATGTCTCTTGTTTTAGGTTGGTTAGAAATACCAAAATTATTCATATTTGTGCATTTGTGCAAATATGATAACTTTAGGGGTTTCTTTTGTTGTTTTTTTTTAAATGAACTTATTGGATTGAGAACTTGATGACCGTTTTTATCCTTCCAGGTGTTCCTCAGGTCCCCGACGGCCAGATCTGCCAGTGTGGCAAAGAGTGCTCGTCGTTCTCCGAGCTCAAGTCTCACCTCAGCAGCCATAGCAGCAACCACAGCCATAACCAGCCTGCGCACAGCCACAGCCCATCGCTGCAGGACCACGGCCAGACGCAGCAGCAGCAGCTGGCACCACCTCAGCAGCAACAAGAGCTGCAGTCACAGCAGCCGCAACACATTCCACCCGAGGAAAAGCTTCTCAATGGCAGCTCCAGCGCCTCGTCCTCCCCCTGGCCTTGTAGCAATCCCGCCGCGGGACAAGCAAACAGCGATAGCCGCAGCGCTAACAGGAACTCCAACAGCGTTACCTGCAGGGGGAGAGGCCAGGGCAGCGTGCGGGAGAAGAAGTTCAAGTGCAGCATGTGCTCTCGGGCTTTCATCACTTCCACAAAGCTGAACGTGCACTTCATGGGGCACGTAGGGATGAAGCCTCACAAGTGCGAGTACTGCAGCAAGGCGTTCAGCGATCCCAGCAACCTCAGGATGCACCTCAAGATTCACACAGGTACTGTCAGGATTTTGTCGAGCATTGAGTTACCCAGTTTCACTAAATTTTTCTTTCCTCACACCGGGTGTCTGTGCATCCTTAAAAAGTCTGAAATTCAAAATTATTGTCTTAAATTTCTTAAATTTATTTTTTATTATTATTAATTTGGCATTAAATACATTAATAACAGGTCTGAAATTGTGTCTTGTATGTGTAGTGTTTCTTTTCTTGCAAGACTGTTTTGTCTCGCAAAAAAAAAAAGTTTGAACCTCGCACAGACATCGTCTTTACCTTCTGTGACTGGAGGCAGTTGAGGCTACTGCTAACTACCTGCTAACATATCCCTTGCTGGTTGGCAAGTTTTTCTGCCTCTATGTGAAGGTACAAATTTATTGTCTGTTGGCTGGATAACCTTTGTTTTCGTCACTGTCTCACTTCTGATACTAACCTTCGTTTAGGGTAAGGAAAGGATGTTACAATTGAGTTATCCTTCAGCGAAGCATCAGTAATAACCGCAATCCTGAATATGTCGCCTACCTTTGTCTGTTTGGACAGGTCAGAAGAACTACAAATGCACAGTTTGCGGGAAGTCGTTCACTCAGAAATCTCACGTGGCTTCCCACATGCTCATTCACACCGGCGCAGAGAAGCTCAAGTGTGACCTTTGCGACAAATCGTTCATCAGGAAACAAGATCTAAGACAACACATGTTCTCTCACACAAAGTACGTGTTATTTTCTTCATTGTTGTTTTCATGTTTTGTTTTTTCTTTATATTTAATACCTTATATATATAAGTATATCCCTGTGTTTTGACAGTGAGCGGCAGATTCAGTGCACAAAGTGCAACAAGCACTTCCTGAAAACCAACCACCTGAAAAAGCACATGAACTCTCACGAGGGCAAGAGAGACTTTGTCTGCGAGAAGTGCCACAAAGCTTTCCTTACTAAATACCACCTCACACGTCACCTCAAGATCTGCAAAGGGCCCAAGAGAGACAGAACGACTCGAAAGGAACAGAACGTTTTCAAGGAAGAGGACGAAGAAGAAGAGGACGAGGAGGACGACGAGGAAGAGGACAGCAGAGGGAGAAGAGGTGGAGACGAACTGAATGACGAGGACTATGGTTTAGATGTTGGAGGTTATAACTCTGAAAAGTCCCTGTCCCCTCCTCATTGAAGACAGTGCCTCTTGAGATGATTTTATTTATTTATAGTATTTGCAATACTATTACTTGCGTATCTGATTTTTCGCATACTTCTAAAACAATCTGTCAAACCGATGCCACATTTTATATCATGACATAAAAATTCTTTTAACTTTCTTTTGCCATATCAATGCTGCTACAGTATTTTGTCATATCTGTAAAATTATGTTTTCTATACCCAACTTGTTGTTTAATATCTATTTTTCCAGTTAGTTTTTTAATGATATCCTGACATGGGGGGGACTGTTATCCTATTGGATTTGAAGGAATAGCCATTTTTTACTTGATGATTTAAACTCTTGTGTGTCCTTGTTATGTGAACTGTTTTGTATTAAATCTGTCATTTTGCTTGTGCTTGCAAGAATGCAGGTAAAGTTGTCATTTATCAATTGGTTGGTTGATGGCTTTTCAATAAATGACAAACAAGTACATGCCACAAACAACTAAATACCAAACTGACATTAAATCACACCAGTTCATTTAACCATAAAACTGACTTTACCTCTGAATATTTACACTTATTACCCTGGTCTGTTCTTACTTTTGAAAACAGATTTTTATTTTTATTTTTATTAATCTAAGTTGATATTTTAAAATATGACTTCCAATCTGTGTGAGAAATTGAGAGCTCTTTGGCACTTTTCTCATGTCCTCTGTTAGCTTTTGTAATATTTTTGCACTAATTTAACTTTAATATTTAACACTATTTCTGCCTATTACCGCACGTAAACTGGCAGACCTGTAAAAACACTCTATTTAAATACATCATTTATTACAATATTTTAAGTACCAGTAAAAATACTATGTTCTCTTTTTAAAAAACGTTCTCAAGTAATTTGCAGTAATTCTACCGAAAGCTCTTACTGTGAAAACCCGGCACCGGAAGTGCTCGCGAGACTTCCGTTAGAAATACAAAAATATTCAGCGCCGCTGCTTTCATTCATTTCAGCGTGGTATGTGGTTTGTTGTAGTTTTTCACCTTCTGTTTGTCACTTTTTTGCCTTTTTAAACTGCTGTTACTTTTAAAAATAGTGTCGTTTTAAAGTAAAGCCAAACTTCCGGATCACTGTTACCGTTGTTTTGATTGCTAGCTAGCCGTTCATGCTAACAGCTCTGCTGACATTCATGTTCCACGGTACTATTTCAAGTCAAACTACTCTAATTTCTTTCACTAAATAAGTTTCGAAGTTCGCGTTTGACTTCATTGCTCAATGTTTTTTATTTTATTTTATTATTTGTTTTACTTTTTCCAGCCTGGTCTGAGTGACAGCCATGCTGACCCCACCGAAGGAAGGGATGCCCAGCATGATAGACAAGGCGCTGAGGATGAGGAGGGAGGAGCAGGCTCGGCAGATCGTTCTCGCCTGGGCTGTACTCAACGTCTCTCTCGCTGGCATGCTTTACACGGAAATGTAAGAAATCATAGCTGTGAATATGTAGCATTTTCTGTAGCTCATCGTCTTTATGGCTGTTTCTTTGTTACTTCATTGTAGGTCAGGGAAGCTGCTGAGCAGGTACTACAACATCACCTACTGGCCAATCTGGTACATCGGTGAGATTCCACTACATTGTGTTTTTTTCTTACAAAATAAGAGTGCTGCTTACCCATCGTCTACACGAGGGTTTCTGTAAATCTAACTCCAGAGACGCTCAAAAATAAATTCCTAAAATTAAATCCTACATCTAAGTTCTTGTTGTGTTTTTTTCCCCTTCATGTTCTTGAAGAACTGGTCCTTGCCTCTCTCTTCAGTCTCAATGCTCTTTTTGACTTCTGGAAGTATTTCAAATACACAATGTCTCCGTCCACCATTGCTGTTACCCCCCAGCAGCATCACCTTCTGGGTCTGAGGAACACAAGTACGTTTCTCTTGACGTCTGCACAGAATTTCAGATTTAGCTTTGCTTTTTGCCTGGTAGTTGTTTTTAAACTGTCTTAATACCTTTGTCGGAATATTGAAATGACTTTTTGTCACTTCCCTTGCAGACATCCAGCCCTCTCCTCCACAAAAGCCAGAGAAGAAAGAAACTCCAGCTCCCACCCAGTCCTCTCCGCTCCAGGGTCAGAGTGTGCTGAGCTTCAGTCCCTCTCGCCCCGCTTCCAGCAGTCCCAAGTTCTCCCCCAGCTGTACACCAGGTTATAGCCCCCCTCTGGGCAGCCCATCCCCACCAAACAGCGCAGGAGGACCTTTTACGCCCTCAGTGGCCTTTGGGAAGGTGCATATTTTTCCAGAAGCACAGGAAAACAGAATGCATCTAAATTGGTGTTACATATTGTTCGTCGTCTGATTCCTAGGTGCTGAACTACAGTCAGTCTTCAGGCTCTTCTCCCTATCAGAACAGCATTGGGTCAGCAGAAGGCTCTGGGTTGAGAGCACGGTATCGCACATCTCCTTCGGTGTTTAACTCTCCAGGAAGCAAGGAAGACTGCATGGAGGATCTGAAGAGTCTGGAGCGGTTCCTGCGTTCCGAAGAGGAAAAAAGTCACCGCAGTCAGCTCGGTGGGAAGGAGTTCTTCAGCTGAAACCAGTTCCTTTTATACATGAACTGAAGTTTCTGCAGAGTACCAGTCGATGTGCTAATAATCTTTCTATTATTATATTTTCGGTTGCTTCATTCCATCTGCAGGCAGTCCAGAGTCCGTGTCTCCAAACCACAGCCCTACTTTCTGGAACTACAATCGCTCTGTGGGAGATTACGCCCAGAGCTTGAGGAAGTTCCTGTACCAGCCGGCGTGCCGCTCTCAGGCGCCGTCGGCGCACAAGGACGAGACGGACTTGGGTTCTAAACACGCTGCAGAAGAGGTCTATTTTGTTGATTTTATGTAATACACTAATACTGTTTTGCAGTTGTCTTCAGAAGACACCTGATTCGTAAAGAAAACAAAAAGTGCAAACGACTCCAGACTTTTTTCAGACTGATGGGGAAAAAAACATTTTTGAACATCTATTTTCAAGTTATACCACATTCCTAATTGGATTTAGATTCAGGCTTTGACTAGATCCCCACATCACTATAATTCCACCACCTTCATTTACAATTGTAGCAAAAATCTGTGATTGTACTGAGATTAAACGAAAACACAGGTGGACATAATTTACCAACAAGATGTCTTCTTCATACATTTGTTGCATTGGATTTCATTCAGGGGAACCAGATTAAACGTGGCGAAAAAAAGAGCCGGATTTTAATTTTTAAAAACAATCATGAAACCTTGTACAATGTCTTTCTATTTAGGTGTGGGCCAGAATCACCACCAGCAGAGCCGTAGCGGATCACGTCGACAGCTGGACAGCCAAGCTCAGAAATGTGAGTCCTGATGTTTTTTTCACTGGACGTCCTTCTCTGCACGCCAGGGTGTCTGCGCATCCTTAAAATTTCTTAAATTCATTTAAAAAGTAGGTTGACCTTTAATATGTCATTCCCAGGTCTTGAGTATTGTCTTATCGAAACTATTAAATGTCATACATTCTATGTTGTTGCTTTTTCTTGTGGGGCTTTTCTGTCAGGCAAAAATTTGAGTCGCACTCAGACATCTTAATTGATTCTTAATTGTGGTGCAGCAGAGGCACATCTAAAAGTTGCAGGACACCGGCACTTCGGGATTGGAGTTTGACACCCCTGCCTTAACGTCTACTGATAATAGCATTAAATTGGAGTTGGTGAAACCTGCAGAAAGCCTGTTGCGTCCTCCATAAAGTCTCGAGCGCTTGGCTGTAAAAAGCAGGCATCAACTCTGACAAAATAACATTTGTGTCCGCAGTGGATCAGTGACACCATCTTGGTCCCTCTGGTCAAAGAAATCGACTCTGTCAACAGCCAGCTGAGGAGGATGGGCTGTCCGGAGCTCCAGATAGGAGGTTAGACCAGCTGGAAGTGCTTAATAACTGTTGGAATTACAGCAACAAATCTGCTAGCAGCTTTCCCTCTTTCCTCCACTAGAGGCCAGCATTAGCAGCCTGAGACAGGCAGCAGTGATGAAAGCTTCCTTAATACCCACGCTGACCTCTATTGTCCAGTACCTGGACATCACACCCAACCAGGAATATCTAGTGGATCGCATAAGAGGTTGGTTCAACCATCCAACTTGCATCTCTCTTTTTTTTATTTTTTAAATTGCCGTATTACGAAGAAAAAAAACACATCAGTGTGTGTATATTTTTATTATTTCAGAGCTGTCTCACAGTGGCTGCATGAGCTCCTTTCGCTGGAACGGTGGCGGCGATCTGAAGAACAGGAAGTGGGACACGGATCTCCCAACTGACTGCGCCGTGAGTGTGCATCCAAACAAATACGAATGAATTGTCACGACTGCTCAGACTTTTTTTTTTGTTTATTTTAATGGGTGTTTAGAACTCTTTGTGGTATTTTTGAATCCCTCTCACCTTCTTGATGTTAAACTGGCACTCTCTTAATGTGTGTGTGTGTGATTGTAAAGCCTCTTTGTGTTGCATCAATATAAATATCTATCCCCCAGGTCACTCTTGCTTTTTTTTTCTTCATCTCAGCTCCTCATGCATGTGTTTTGCACATATTTGGACTCCAGGCTGCCCCCACATCCAAAGTACCCAGATGGGAAGACTTTTACTTCCCAGCACTTCAGCCACACTCCCGACAAACCTGGTGAGAGCTGGTCTGTTAACTGGAAGGGAAACGAAACTATAAAAACAATCAAACTTCCCTGCTTTCTGTTTTTTTTTTATTTTTATACTGTTATCTGTGTTTTTAACCCTTGTAGATGTTACCAAAGAGAACCTCTTTTGCATCCACCAAAGCAGCACCACGCCCCCTCACTACCAGCTTATATACCAAGGGCACATCTATAGTCTTCCTAAGGTGACTGAAAACAAGACATTTTGTTTTCATAAATGCTAAATGTTTATTATGCTTAATTTTATTTTGTAATTGTTTTCTGTGAGAAATGGTGTTTTGGAAGTATTTCAATTTAATTCAACACTGCTTGGGATCATTACCTTTTATTGTCCATCATATAAAATATCAAAAGACATAAATTGATGTGTGTGGTGTAGTGTGGCAAAACTATTTTACTGAGTTTTTCTTTTAAGCATTTTCTATATTTTTCTGGCTTAACACATAATTTGTTGCTAAGAACACTGAATTGCAGTGAGATGAAACCCATCTTGATTTGTGTCACAGGGAAGGAACAACCTATTCCACACTATCCTCATGTTCCTCTATGTCATCAAGACCAAGGAGTCAGGGATGCTGGGGTGAGCTCTTTTTGACATATTTATCATGTATTGTGGCTAATTATTGGATGTTGTATTCAAAACTTTACTGGTCCTATGTTTTGGATTGTTTTTACTGTATTCACGTTGATTTTTTTGTTTGTTTGTTTTTCTAGGAGAGTGAATCTGGGCCTCTCTGGGGTGAACATTCTGTGGATATTTGAGAACTGATGCATCGTGTTTTAAAAGCAAAAACAAAAATGGCTGCAAATAGCGTCTTATTTTCAGTTTTATTTTTCTTCCAGGCTGCAAGGATCAGCTTAAGAACTCTTTCAGGGTCATACCCTAAACAGTTGTTTTGCTTTGAAAAGAGAAATGCATGAATAATAATGGACACTTCCACTTCTGGAAAGAAAGATGCTGTATTTTCATTGACCATTTCTGTTACATCTTTTTAGACCTGATTGATTTTTGTTTTTCTTCCTGATTGTCATTTAATGGCATGGCAGCCTTGTAAATTATATACCTCAAATTTATCTGAATGATAGCAGAAAGGGCTCAGACCCACTTACCTGAATGTAAATATTTTTATTTCTTGTAAGCAACTTGGGGGGGGGGCGGAGAGTGTCACTGGTTTTGCTCATTGTTTAGGAAAAATAAATGCCTTGCAGTGTAAGGGAATACTGCTGACATCTACTGGAATCAACCTGAAACCATGAATTTGGAGTAGATGCAACAGTGCGACAACAAAAAACTTGAAATGCACTGTAAATAATATGTTGCCTATGATATTTAAAGGCTATAATGCTCCAGGTTGGTATGGAAAAACACAAGTTGTGCTTTAGAGAACTGATAAGTGACCTTTTGACGTGATTTTAAATAATAATAATAAAGTTATCAATTTGTTTCGACTTTCTTATCATTCAGTGCTGTTCCAAGTCTTTTGCGCAAAATTCCCTAATTTATTTTATTTTACTTTTATGATTGTGGCTGTAATAAAAGGTTTTCTCTACCCTGTTATGTGTTGCAATGCCAAACTAATCCGCACGGTGGCAGTGTCGCTCTGTTTTCCGGTTTGACCTTACTGCTGTACTCGTTTTGTAATGATGCGCCGCCACAGATGCTCTGCGATGCTGTGCCATCTAGTAACTGACTTAATCTAATGGAAAATACAGCCGAGCAATTTACAGGGTTGATCACATTAATTTGTGTAATTTAATTTTATTTTGTTTTTTAATGAGAACGTGTGAGTTTATTGTATCTTATGTCGAACACTGTATGGGAAATTATTTTTAAAACCGCATTATTTAGCAAGAGGTATGTTTAGTATTTTTGAGAGGTAGTGCATTGTCACGTTGCTGTTCCTGTTGGGAAATGTAGGCAAAGTCTCGATCAGAAATGCTCCCTTGATTGTTTCATAAATTTGGGGTCGTGTAACATTTGTTTAGTATGTTTAGAAATGTTTTGGAGATGTTCAGACAAGAGGCCAAAACTGTCACAAAATATGCCCAACAGGGTAGTGAAAAGGAGAATGGCACTGAGACTACAAGTCCCATAATGCATTTGGGTGCCGCTGCTCCTCCATTCACATCCGCTCGCCTCGCTATCAAGCGCTGGAAAAAGGACTTTGAGAAACTGCGGCGATGTCAGTCCAGGTTGTGGCAGCGAAAATGGCAGAGGTCGAACTCAAAGACGTCTCCGCCGGCAAAGCCCTGCCGGCCGAGTCCCCGGTGACGCCGACCTCGGAGGACAAGACCCTCGCCAGAAGCGAGCCGCAGAAGGAGGCCGGTTCCTCCGCCGCAGCCGCTACGTCTCCCACCGCGGAGCCCTCCGCGAAAGCCGGGGAAGGCAGCCGGGGCTTGCTCACCCCGAGCACCGCCAAGATGCCACAGGCGTCCGCTCTGAAGCACTCGGATCCACAGCAGAACGGCGGAGACGCTTTCGTGAACCGCGACGGCACGGTCGCCGAGGCTCCGCGGATGAAAAAGGTGAGCGACGAGGACACTTTTCTCGGCTGGAGCCGCGGTTAAACGGTGCGGTGAGAGCTGACTGGGAATGTTGGCATTGTGTGACGATGCTAACAGGCTAGCTTGGTCCCAGAGCTGATTCAGCTGTGACCGTTAAGGCTTTTAATCACGGCTCTCCCCTCTGAAACCTACCGTGTCATTAATAAGGCCGAAACACCACATTACATCCACTTTTATAGCAGGGTGAGTTTCCCCTGCTGTTTTCGTGCGTTTGTGTTTTCTTTGTCAAATCGGTTTCATAAAGACTTGAATATATCCCAGAAGTTTCGCTGTTGTAAAAGTTTTGCTGAGACTAGATTTGCGGATTCAAAGACGTCCCGAAAAAACACAACTTGTTTACTGCATGCAGGACTTTTGGAGATAAAAAGGGCAATTTAAAAAATTTAGTTTTTCGATTTTCTGATAGGTTGTAGCTATTCTTAGTCCGGCCCAATGATGTGCCTTCCAGCCACAAGAAAGATGTTTGTTCGTTGCCACGTGAAGTTGAAATTTTGTTCCCTGTTAAAAGTGCTGCTGGGGGGGAACTCCATCTCCACAGCATAATGCTGCCTTCCCCATGTTTTAGCTTGGAGGCTACGTGTTTTGGTGGATTCAGGGTCACCCATTCATAAAGTTTTGATTTGCTAGCTGCTTTTAAAGAAATAACTTATTGCCTTTAGGCTTATTTGTATGGCTTTCAACTTCACAGTTATGAAGCGGAGGTGGAGATGCAGTGATATTATCTCCACCTCCCAGCAATAGTAAATAGGTTCCTCTGTTGAAACTTGAACCTGGCAACTCATACATTTTGTTGTCTGTAAATATGCTCCTCTCCTTAACTTGATACTTCAGCTCATCATGGTCTGTCGGCTGTTGTTTTGCTGAACGTTGTCGTGTTTTTACTTTCACGCCATGGTTAAGATCGGATACGTTTTATTATTTTATCTATCCCAAACAACTGCTTAGCATGCAAGCAGCATATGTTGTCTTGTTGGAAGACACAAATGGACTTGGCTTTAGAATTTGGGATTCTCTCATTGTAGAATCCCAAATTCAACCAAGCTGATATGTGGTCTGTAGTTCATAAAGTTAAATAATGGGCAACCGTTGAGCTGCTGCAGCACTGAGCAGTGGAAGAGTTTATGTCAAGCATGTATGCGAGCATCGTCCAGCAGCGGAGAGTGTTAGGTGATGGAGATAAATCGTGTTTTGGGATTTATCTCCAGATTTACAGGTCAGCAACATCTGGATTATCGAGTTATGACGGAGTACTAGCATCAGGGCCACGCTAATGAAAAATAAATTTACGAAATTGTGAGAATAGTGTTGGTATTACAAGAATAAAGTCTTAATACATTGGGACTATAGCTGTGATCTGAGGATAAACTTATAAATTGAAAGTGGTCATAAAATGTTGAGAAGTTATAATATTTCAAGAGCAGTTCTAAAATTATGAAATGAAAGTCATAATTTTACGAGATTAAGGCCATTTTCAGAACAGTCATAATCCTATGTCATAGTTCTCATGTTATCCCAACTTTATTCTCGTATGACTTTTGTAATCTTTTTTTTTTTTTTTTTTTTGTGGTCGCCCTTATTCTCCTTTTTTTTCCCCAAGATGCAATGTTTCTTCAAATAAAATTAAAATATCTTCCAGTTTTTTCCCGAGGAAAGGAATTCAAATCAATCATTTGAATTCCTTTCTTAGACCGGAACCCAGTTCCTCCATTATTATTATTATTATTATCGTCACAGTTCTGATTACAGAGCTGGGCATGGGCTGTTGATATCTATTGTTCATTGCAATCATTACATAACTTTTGTCCTCCAACCTGTGCTCAGACATCAATGATTATGTCGGATTTATTGGGCAATCTGTGTAATTCACTTTGATACGAGGAGATCATTGCAATAAAAAAAAAAGCCCAAGTGCTCTTCGGGGATCAACATAATCATAGAGATTTGAGGGTTGTTTTTTTTTTTTGTTTTTTTTTTTTTTTTAATTTTCAGCTCCACTAGTTGGCAAATCCATTGGAGCGGAAATCTATCCAGGTAAGCAGTTTGTTCATGTAAATACCCGGCTGTGGACGTCCACAGGGTGTGTTTATAGGTGCAGCAAGCGCCCTGCAACGTCGTCGACGTACACAAACCCAAGCAGCCCGGCCTTTTATAATCTGCTGGTCCGGCTCTGCAGCTGATGATGCAAGTGTGCAAGCAGGCGGCGTTGGACTGAGTGAGCGAGTTTCTGGCTAGCATTTAATCCCCGCCTTTATCATGTCACCACATGGGATTAAAAGGCCATCTTCCTGTCGTAGGTGAGGACAGATGTAAGCTTTTTTGTTCCGAGCCGCCGATGAGCAGAATTCACAACCAGCGTGGTTTGGCACAAACGGCTCCCATCTCCGGGAAGTCCAGTGATCTTTCCTGAAAGAGCTCCGCCTCCACCCCGACACCGGCTTACGCTGTGTCATGATAACCGTTTGTGGTTATTGTGGGAAAAAAAACAAACCACAAGAACAACGTGTACGTATCCGCCAAGAGGCCACTTGCCGGATTGAAGTGGATACTGATGGTGGCGATATTTCCGAATGACTCCACAGAAATGCGGCAGTTGAGAAAGCTCTTCCCCGTCTGAAAGAAATGTTATGTCATGCACTAAGCTGTTGTTCCTGCTAGCGCTTAATGGTTTATAGGCTTACAGTGACCTGTGGCTGCTCTGCTTGGGAAGAGAATGGTCTGGAGGAGATTTAAGGCAAATTAATTCTGATTTTATTGTGTGCTAAATTGTGTTAATTACAACAGCGTTTCTTTGGGATTAGTGTGACAAATACTTAATTAACTATATAAAAAGAAATTTAAAAAAACCCAAAACATAAGATGAGAGGAATAATTTCCCAATTAAAGATTCAAAGATTGCAGTTGGCATGGGCTATAAAAAAAACTGCACACCACTTTTTATGTTTTGGATCAGTTAGGTTTAATAAAATGTTTTTTATCTGCTAAAATCTAGAATTGGTGTGTGACCTTTTTTTAATTTTTTAATTTATTTATTTTTTTTATTTAAAAAAAAAAAAAAATTTAATACGTTCATCATTTCTTTGGTATTTATTATAAGTCCTCCTAGGCTGTATGGCAACCTGGTCAAACATTTTGGGTTTCCTCCCACAAGCTTCTCACTGTGATTTACTGGAGTTTTGTCCCTTTGTCCCTTACTGAACAGCAGCAGTGAGTCATGTTTGTAAGTAGACTTCCTCGTACACACCTTTTTGGTTTGGCCCACTTTTTCCTTCACATGAAATGACAATCATGATGGCCAAACACTTGAGTTTTAGTTCTGTATGACCAAAATATGTGCTTCCGAAACCTTAACATTTTTGTTTCTGAGTACATTTGCACGCTGCAACATGTTTTATTTTTTATGGCTTCTTCCCTCTAAGTGGTGTTTCATCCCATAGTGACTTGGATCAACCAAACATTCTGGTTGGGTTTGTTGTTGGATGTAATTCTAACCATTCTCTTCCAGATGTCTTTCAACTTTCTTACCATGTAGTTGGGGTTAGTCAATCATTCTGACGATTAATTGATTAATCGGTTCAAAAAATTGGCACACTGAGGATTTTTCATTTAGCCTCTTAAGCCTTTTTTATACAATATTAAAAATACATGAAACAATTCAATTGTTTTAATGTAGTATTGTAGCATTATTGAAGTGAACTTTTATCATATCTACAAACTATTTTTTAAACACAAAATTTATATGCATTTTCTATAGTTTTGGTTAAATAAAACTGAATATTCTGGGGGGTTTCTTCTCTTCAGCTAATTACTTTTCTTGAGTTTGTATTGTCCAGTTAACGGTTAATCAATTGCTAAATTGGTTGACAATTATTTCAATAATCGGTTCATCATGATTAATCATTTCAGCCCTACATGTAACTCATTCTTCAGAGTACCTTGCAAAAAAACATGGGCTGGTTAGTTTTTACCAAATCAGCCTCCACTTAACTGAAAGGAATTGTCAACTTCAATTTCAAAGGTCATTCTGAGAGTTGCAGCCGTCACACTATGTTTTTGTGTGGGGGTGTGTGTGATGCTGTTGGAATGTCTTCTGGTTCCTCACTTAAGAAACTGGCTTGGCGAAACGTCCTTAAAGAAGTTACTAAATGATGAGTTTGTGTTCAATATTTGAATAAAATAATGAAGTACTATGTAACGTGACTCAAAAATCTGGAAGGTTGATTGATCCTATCTGAGCCCAAACTCTTCCGGGGCTTCCGCTTCAGGAGTTGTGATGAGGTACTGATCAGCTAATCAGAAGTAGGCTCAGACTATCATGAGAGAAGCATCACATCAGACATGTACACTACAGCATAACAGCCTTGGCTGCTGTTTTTTATGTGGTCTGGAGATACGGATCTCCTCCCGTCACAACATTGGAGTCCAGTGTGCAATTAAAATCAGACCAAGGGAGCATTAATCGCAGATTATTTTATGGTGGTTATGCCACAATTGCCATTCCACACTGTGTAAACATTTAGATGGTTTGGATTGTAAATGAACTGCGGTGGTTCTGACCAGAACTCCAATCATCTAGATAAAGAAATCATTTCGAAATATTGTCAGATCCGAATCTGAATGGAAGCTTTTAGTTGCTGTGCACTCAGGCCCGTCGAAGGTTTTTATTTAAGTGACGTCATCATGGTGAGCTAAAGCAAACCTAACTTGCTTGTGTATTAGATGGCTTTGGATCGTTATCATAGCTAATCAAATATCATCTTGGGTTGAGTCTACAGGACAGTTGCTGCTCTCGGGTTTGCTCTGGGGTGTCTTTGTGTCTCTAAAACATTAAAGGAGGGACGTGTGGCCGTCTTTCCGTTTGTGAGTCACTTCAGCAAACACGAGCTCATGAGTGCGGGCGTAGCGTTAACGACATGCATTACCTCGAGTAATACTACACTGTCCTTCATGAATGTTACATTATCGTATGTCCAGCAAATACTTTTAGCAGATGGTCAATAAAAGATTAAGCATTACCTGTTATGTATTTAACTTCACCTGTTGACTCTGATATTTTACTGTTTAAAAAAAAAGACATTTTGTGAGGTTGCAGGAGCTCTGTGGAGTGCAGTGTTGGCTGCTCTAAAGTGTCACAAATTCACACCTTGCTATCACACTTTTATATATCCAGCCTGATAGATGGAGGCTCACGCCACCAAACTTGACAGGGAAGATGGAGCCCGAGTAGCAGGAAGCCTCAGAGAGAATTGAAAGCATCACAGTGGCGGAGAGAGAGAGGACTGATGAAAATAATATTTAACGATACCACAAATTCCATGATTTTCTTGTTCTGTTTAGCCGGGTTTTTTATTCAGTAACAGACTTATAATTCACTCTAGTGTTTTTTTTTTTGTTTTTTTTTTTACTAAAATACACTCACAAAATGACAAATCAGTTGTAACTGAGAATACTGATGGAAAATTGGGTGGAAGGAAAATATGTCTAGCTATGATTTTGTTTTCAACTTTTTCTTTAAATGTTGGAGTATTTGGAGTCAAAAAAAATATTCACTCTTAAAAGGTGGGCATTATGTAAAATGTAATTTTTTTTAAAAGCACTTTAGAATGGAATTCCTTCATCAAAATAATGCCTGAAGTGCTACTTTGATTTATTTATTTATTTATATTCATGTTTGAGAAATCATCGAATCTCATTCAAGATTACCAAAACACTTGCTCTCACAAAGTGCCACCTATTCCACACAGCACCCCTCCCCATTCAGCTCCTCTAGACTAGCGGCAGCAGCAATTAGCAAACACCTACAGGAACTGTGGCTCTGAGCTCATCAGATGAACTACTTCTCGGTACAACTCTCCTAAGAACCTTTGTAAGTGGCATGTTGGAGAAGCGCTGTTGTGACAATGATCTGAAGACAAAGTGGTGGAAAGAGCAGGAGCTTCTTAAAGAGGCAGAGGCCCAATTTCAAAGTGTCAAATTTCAAAGTCAAATTTATTTAGTTATGCTTTATATATGCACAGCATTTTTAGAACAACTGAAGGTGATTTAGTTACTTGATTTTGCTGTGAAATGCCCCAAAAATATATAATACCCTAATCTTTTAAGGAGCTAGTAAATTTGAAAGTATAATACCAAGCCAACTGTTATTTTACTGAAGTTTGATGGAGCATCTAAAATATGCAGAACAAGGTCTTCAATGACCAGAACTATCAACCTCTGTTACAGAAAGTAGCACAGGTGAGTCATTCTTAGCTGCCTTTGCTCATCAAATCTGCTCTTCTATTTCCTTTATATTCCCTCTTGGTTCAGCTCAGCCTGTTAATCGGATGTCAAATCGCTCTGTAGTGCTTTCCAAATGATGGCGAAGACTTCTGAAAAGAAACCCGACACTTCCTCTGTCTGTCTTCCTCACAGTCTTATTGTGCTCCTAAATACAGCAGACTGCGTGTCCCCTCTCTCTCTCTCTTTCTCTTTCTTTGTGTAAACAGCCAGGTGTCGGTTCACACCTCCCAAACCATCTTTATCCGTGCCATTTGGAACCACTCAGTGAATGGACCGTCGGTACTTTACTCCAGTTAGTTTCTCTCCGCCTGCCTCGGCAAATCACAGTCTGTATTTAGTTGATTTTAGTGGCTCCAACAGAACATTTGATCTCGGGTTTAGAGGACGCCAAAACACATTTCAAAATAAAAATAGAAGTCTGACCACTTGACATGGTAAGAGCATAAAAATCCGGCTGTAAGTGGTTCAAAAATAAATCTGGGTTGAGTTATAAAAACCTGTTAAGAAATGTTTTAAAAACCAAACTGATGTACATCTAGATCTCTTCTTTCTTAAACATTCCCTGTTTTTTGTGATTTGATGAACTAAGCCACCAGCACTGGTCTAGACTTTGACTAGGCCCTTTTTCTTTCTTCCACGGTAGCCCTGTATTTCCATCACACATAGCAAGGCCAAAATGTGATCTTGCCTAACCAGAGTGATATCCTCTATATCAGCTGTCTTTCTTGTATGTCTTGTGGCAAAGTTTTAAATGTGACATCTTATGATTTCCTTTTCGTTTTATTTTTTTTATTTTTATTTTTTGCAATTCTCCCATAAAAGCCAGATTTGTGGAATGCACAACTGAGGCCTTGTTTACATCTGACATTTCTGCCATCACCTGGATGGCATTGAACAACACAAGCATACACACACGGATTTTTACAATTATTTGATTGCACAAAGACATGCATAGTTTATTTTTAAAATAAATATGAAAACAGAATAGTTATGTTAAAATGTCACTAAAAGAAACAGTAATTGGATAATTTGAGTTGTCTATTAGACATTCATATCCTCCTGAGGTTCTTTTTCCTCCCACCCTATTGTTGAATATTGGCAGATTTGATCTGCTGCAACACTTATTATTTAAAAATTTCCTGCACCCCAAGCAAGAGTGCAAAGTCCATAGAGCGAACTGGTACAGCTGTAGATTAAAGGATGTTCGGTCAACAATTCACCAACCTAAACTTAAGGATCTGCGCAGCTCCTTCGGTGTTATCATGGGCTTTTTGTTCTAACTAATTCCACCTTCTTCCCTTATCTGTCAGATTAGGTTTATGGTCGTGTTTTAGTATGTTTGCAGTTGAGTCACACTCTTTCTGTTTTCAGATGAATGATTGAACAGAGCTCTGTGAAACATTCAAAGCTTGGGTTATTGTTTTATAGCCTAAGCTGCTTTCTCTCTGACGGCGTCAGCGTATCCTTAAAAAGTCTTACATTTGTGCATCTTAAATTAAAGCCTTACAATATCTCAAATTTATTAAAGTAGATTGGCTTTCATATGCTAATCATAGGTCTTAAATTTAATCTTGACAGAACCATTTAATCTATGTATTTTTTATTTTTTATTTTTTTCTCACTGGACTTTTCTGTCTGCAAAAGTTTAAGTTGCACTCGGACATCTCCTTGAGATGGTCAAGGCTACCACTGAGTAGCTGCTAACATACCCCTGCTAGCGAGCTGGCTTTTTTACATCTATCATGGCTAAGTGCAGGACAATATATGTACATATCTGTGGATTTGGAGGTCTTTAATTCCATTCAAAATGGTCTTAAAAAGATCTTGAAAATTCTTAAAGTTGAGCTGGTAGAACCTGGAGTTACCCTGTTGTGTTTTTCAGGTCTTCATGATGCTGTTTGTTCACTAATGTTACCTAACAAACCTCTGCATTTATGCTGAAATGAACTCATACACAGGTAGACTCAATTTACTAATCGAATAATGATTTCATTATGTTTAATAATGAAATATAATGGTAAACGTATGTCACACTCGCATGAGATTCCAAAATTGAGTGTGTTTGGGAAACATGTCAAAATGTGAAAAAGCTACAGGTACAAATTTTTCAGACCGTTGAATGCAGCAGTGTGTTGTTTACCCAACCTGTTGAAATCAAGCTTAACTACAAGGAGCCTTGAACTGCAGTAAAACTTATTTAAAAGTTATTTTTATGGAAAAAGCGGGTGAATCCTATGCGTGAGTTTTCAATCGGAGCGGATTGGGTGCAGACAGGCAGAAGGAAGGAGACGGCAAACTCTTTATAATCTTTGCTCTAGTGTCCTGTCATTTGCTAGTGTCTGCACATGGAGGAAAAATTTAGCGGCCTAAAAAAAGATTTAAAAAAAGAAAAAGAGAGAAGGCAGCAGAATGTTGTGTACGGGCTTTGAAGCGGTTGGTGTGCCTCACACAGAGCAGGCGGCACATTGGTGGCGGCGGTAGCTGGAGATGAACCATTTGAAAGAAAACGTAAAGAGAGTCGCTAGTACTGGCAGGAACTGTGTCTGTGCTTCCCTGAACCTCCTACACACATCTACATCTCTGACTTTCCTGTTAGATTTCCTGGCTCGCCGTTACAGCTGATTGAGTTACACATCTTTCCATCAAAATCCTCCTACAGCAAGTTTCAGCTCCCTGGACCAAAAAATGAGCAGCGAAAGTGGGGAAAGGGGGGATTCTTGGGCTCGAGCTTATTGGAAACCGCCATAGTTTCAGTTGAACAAGTGGTGTGTGTGTGTGTGTGCACGCGCTTCGTTGATCCCGGTGTTGAGATACATGAGGCTCAGGAAACATTATCACTGAACTCGCCACGCAGGACGAAGAGGAATGCAGCCGCGTTCTGATGGCCTCTTGCGAACAAAGATGCGACATTATGTGCAAAAAGCGCTAACTCACAAAAGAGGCCTCACAAAGCCTGAAACAATCCCCCACACCCCTTATCCCCCACGCATCCATCTGTCTGCTTCACTTCCTATTAGTCAGGCCTAACCAGCAGCTCCTGACACATGAAGAGCGTAGCTGCTCATGCCTGAATACTGCAGAGCTTTGAAAGAGGTGTTTATATTCCCTAAACTGGGTCAAATTTAGGCATACAAGCTGAGATACACCACATTCCCACTTCTATGTCCAAAGGTATGTAAAATCTGGCACCTTGGAATGCAAACTGGTTTTACAAACTGGTAAAAAGTTCATTCATTGGTGAAAGAATAAGCTGAATGAACTCCAGGGTGGAACAATGATAAGATGCCACTTGTTGCAATAGTTATGGACATTGCTGGGTGTTCAAAGTGTGTAAAATATCAGTATCTTCTTGCTCTTATTCACGCTTGACCACGTCCGCATCTCATTGTTCTATAATAGAGCTATTTGGCCAAAGATGTTACAAAAACAGAAGGCGAGTCTTTCTAATCTCAGAGCCTTGTACCTACTTGTTGAGCTTATTTTACTGCTCCACTGCTAAACATGCTAGCACATTGCAGTAAAGGATTTTAAAAACTAAAGAGGAAGCAAAACCCTTTTATTTATCTGTAATTGTTTGACGTAGGTGGTTAAAACAAAAGAAAACCAATGAGTGACGGCTGTAAACCACTGGCAAATTACTTCACACTCCCAATTAAACATAGACCACTGACCCAGTAATGGCTTTGTTCAGAAATAGAGCAGAACCTCCCCTTGCTGTGAGCCTTCGATGTAATCATACTTCCCCCTCAGGGAATGACTGATGCTATTTATGGCAGCTCAAAAGAGCAAAATTAGAAAAAAAAAACCCCAATAAGGCTGACTTATTATTTTTTCTTTTCTTAATTAATTACAGTTAATCCTTTAATATTTTAGAAATTAATAACTATATTTTGCCTAATTAAATGCATTAGCAATCCATTTATGTCTAAGTCTAGAGGAGGTTTGTTACCACTGGTAAAAATGCAGTGAAAAGCATAAACTGGTGGAAGTGTTGTTTATTCAGGTCCGACTTATAGGTTTATACAAAAGCCAAGTTATCTTGGGTATAAATTATCGTCCATTTGATCTGAATACAGAACTGGAATCTGAACATAGGCAGATGGGATAACCCTTTTAAAGGACTGGGTCGATGGGAGCGATGAGCGATCGCTTTGCTGTCTGTGTAAATGGAGCTTATTTGATCTCCATCACTCACTGTGATCATTGGGTTTCCAAATTGCGCCCTGGTTTGGTCTACACCAGCAACAGAATGTGGTTATGCAACTGAGAGAAGTAGCAATTGGAATATACCGCTCAATTTATAATGGAATGTCAAAAATGCTATAAACTATGAAATAAATGGAAAACAAACTCTTAAGTGTTTTGAGGACGGCTGAAACTTTAGTTTTTGGCCATCGTCCAGCTTGTGCGGGGGAAGGGAGGCCAGTGGAAAGTTTTGAATGTAATTGCTGATGTTCTCTTCCCCGTCTGTGTCAAATAATCAGGGTTTAATCTGTTACTAAGCCCATCATTCATTGCCTGGTCTCTCCTGGTATCAGTGTCCCAGGCCTCTCTGCTGTGACTATCGGACCATATCGGAGGAACGGGGATTGCTTCGGTGCGGGGTGCTCTTTGCAGATCACTGCATACCATCCGTGGTTAGAAAGCATTGCTGGAGCATCACGGCTGAGGCAAAGCTGGACATGAGTTGGGCCTGTGCTGATTGAGCATGGGCTCTGAGTACGTCTGGTAACAGGTTATGTGAGGGCATGTGAATCGTGACTTGAGTTTCTGTGCATGTGTGTTATTATGTAGAGTCAGAGGATGTCTCTGTATATAAATCAGGAGGAAATGTTCTTATATCCCAGCTTTCCCTGGGGCAGCACGCTTGATATGGAAACACGCTTCAACTCACGCTAGCTCTTATTTTCCCCCCTCTCTCTACTACTCCCTTTATTGGCTCTGGTATTTAGACATCAAACCGTCCTGGTGGAACTTGATTGTTTTATTACTGATAATGGCTGCCGTATAAACCCTTCGATTCAGGAAATTCTTGTTGTATGAAGCCCATTGTTGGAGTGTAGCGCCACATTTGCTTTGCTAGGGGTAAATGTCAGGTCAGTGTCATAACAGCAGGATCACTGTTGCCTCCCATTGCTGCTCTTCAACATGGAGGCATGTATTTGCAGGTTGTTTTTTCCCTTTCTGTGTGAGAGCTCTGGCTAAGGAGTCTTTTTATCGACTGCCAAGTGTGTTTTTGCCAAACTCCTGCGCTCGTTTATGTCTATGTCCAGCAACGTGTCTGGTCTTTTTTCTCTGGTCTTAGTTCAGGGCCATTGTCTTTGCTCGGAAGACTTCCTAGAATCTGTTCGGTTGTGTGCAGCAAAGCCTCCCATTTATGTTACTTCCAACTTCAGAGACAAAAACAGTTTTGCTTCCTTTATGGAAATGTAATTCTCTAAACTTTGACCTCACTTTCTACTCAGACTGCCTCTGACCTTCACAATCGCACACTGAGGGTATGCATGGGATTGAATGAGAGTCTCTCAATATAATTAATCAACATACGTGTTTATTCTGGATTTTGTAAACTACTGAAAGGCAAAATAGTCTCGTTATAATAGACTGCTGGTAAAATGCAAATTTTCTTCACATTGTTTTATATTAAAAAATAAAATTGATGCTGTGTTTTGTGCTAATACTTAGAGTAGTGTGAGCAAGGCTTGTGACAACTTTTTACCACTTTGCGTTTTATGTCTCAATAATGCAGCTTGACTGTAGAAGCCTTTTTTAAAAACTCTTTATGTCTGGTATAACATAATGCAATTACTTTTATTTAAACAGAAAATCAATAGCTATTCATACTGTTGCTAAATAATACTGTTCTGATTGTTTCAGCCTTTATTACGGTTGGGAAAATTTAATTATTTAGATTTTAAGACGTTGTAGACAATACAAATAGATTGATGGCAGATTTAGTTATGGTTTTAGGTGGTGCAATTTGTGTCGGCAACACAAAATATTGTTGCTGCAGATGGATGCTTTTTCACCTTTTTTTTTTTTTTTTACATCTAAAAATATATAAAGTGCAAAAGAATCCCATTTATTACCAAAGTTGTTGCATTCATCTTAATTTTGGTGTAACTATAAGCACAATTGTTGACCTGCTTTTACTTGAACGCAAATCTGCCCAAATGGCAAATAAAATAAAATAAAATAAAAAATTAACCCAAAAAATTTTGAAACTGTTTGCCTGCCTTACACTGATTCAATCTTGTAAGATGTTTTTTAAAAAATGTTTTGCATCTCAGATGATTTACTGATCAGTTTTTATATATATAAAAACATTTAGTTGCTTTTCAGTAAAATAGGAATTTTTAGCTTATTATTGAGCAGAAAAAATAAAGGCACACTGTTTTAAAGTCTTGTACAGAAAAACAATAAATAATTAAATAAATTGTGGCCAGCATGTGCTTTCAATTTAACAATTTTCATCCCCACGGCAAAAGGTTTGGCTACCACTACCTTAACCAGGCCATAACTAACTTGGAGATAGATGATCTGAATGCAGAACACTTTCTACTCCGACCAATGGGCAAGGTTTTGAAATAAAATGCATTATAGAAGATTCCAATTATATATATAATTTCACAAACACAAAAACGCAAACCAGGAATAGCATTTGGAAAAACTTGAAACGACTTAACCAATCTTGGATGTGGCATCCGAGAGGTTGTTAAAAACATGGTCCAAATTAGCTGTCTGCTCGCTACTTTTAGTTCAAGTAGAGGGAGGGAGAGGCTGACGTGACCAACATGAAAAGAAAGCCTGAATAAGTCCACAGAGAACTGTGGCAGAGAGCTGAAGAACAAGACGTCTGCTGTTTTGTCTTGTGAGACCCTCCTGCAGGCCTAAAAGATTGGAGAAACTAAAAGGTCTTGTTGCCAAGGCTGAGTGTGCAGGTAACAAGCTGTCCTGACAATACGCTTTTACGTCAGTGGGTCTGTTGAGCACCTTGCTGCCACCGGCTAGAACGTTTTTAGAAAAAGGTGATGCATTACTGAGATTTATTCGCGCACAAGGAGTAATTTGTATATTACGTGACTTGGATTGAGAAACTGAGCAAACATGATTAGGAAAATATCAAAATAATTAAGCTAAACCAGTTGGTAGGGACTAAATGTAAAGTGAATAATTAAGTTGAAGTGAGTGGTATTATTTCCGACGGCGGCTGATCGTAATGTGACTTCAGTGTGAGGGAGTTTGGTTTTTCTCATATTTGGGCAAACAGGATAAGGAGCAGATGGTAACATAGTTGTGTTTCCTGACATTTCTTTTCTCATTTCCTAAATTTTTTTTGCATTTATTCATCCATTTGTCCATTGATCCACCCTTCCACTTACGCTATGTGGAAGGGTGTTCCTCTATGTAGACATGCATACATTCATCCTATTGTCCATTATTCATTCTTCTTTTATCCATATCATCCTTCTATCCATACGTCCATCATTTGTTGATTAGCCATCCATCCATCCATTTGATTCAGCAACCATCCATTTGGTTAGCCATCTATCTACACTTCCACCCATCTGTCAAATATCCATCACACCATCTTTCTGTCCAATATATCCACCCATAAATTTCTAGAAAACTGAGTGTAGAAATGTATCATGATAATGTTGTGGGAACCTTTTATTGGAGATATTATTGCAACAGGCCCCTAACCCTACATTCTTTAAATTAGAGCGACACCCATAGTGTCATGCAGACAGTTTGGCCATGTTTGTCTTTTACAATATGATATTGATTATGATGATCTGTCTCATTTTCTGACCTGCCGCCTGTTGGCTTCACTCTCCATTTAAAGTCTCCGTCTCAGATTAGAGATGGTCTGACCGAAGCTCTTTTAGGATTTAGCTTTCAGGATACTTTGTGAGTTTTGTCTGTGGCGTTAGGCTTTTAACTGCCATCACTCCATTTCCAGGCTTTTTGGCTAACGCCTCCAAACAGACAGAGCTATTAAGAGTCCATTGGCATTTTGATTCTGGAGCACTCATCCTTCCACTCATCCTGTCTGGTCTACTTTTAACTTTGTTGTCTAATCTCGTGTAATTGCACTGCTCTGAAACTGAGCTTTTGTCAGTGGTCAGCTCTTGCTTTGTCTATATGAACTGATTTCCTCGTTTAGTCATATGTAGCACCTGTGTCTTGTCGTGCAGCATCTTCTGATTTCAGCTCTCTGGTGGCCCAGCTGGCTCTGGATCTCTTTAGACTGACTGTGTAGCTTTTTTTTTTTTTCTACAAATGTTGGGGTGCAAGCACTTGATGTTGCTCTTGTCAACTTGGACTTAAACAAGCAAGCAATTATCGACAGAGACGTGTGACCCAGTACAACATGTACTCTTATAGTCACAGTTCTCTCGGCTTGTTTGTCCACTGATTCTGTGGGTTAGGAAACTAGATTAAACACAGTGTGCCGTTTTTTTTTTTTTATTGTGGCTGTGAGGCGTACATGTTGTGTAAGTGACTGAAGATTTTAAACAGAGGTGGAAAATTACAATTGTCCCCTCTCACTCTCCTTCTGGCCACTTTCTTTTTATGTTTGTGGGGCTTTACTCATACACAGGAATCACAGGAATGCTTTAAAATGCATGAGCTTGTCATCTCAACTGGACTCAATTTTACTGCCTGTTTGGGGGCAGGGGGGCTTGTATCCGTTGCACAAACATTCACGTTGTCCTTTATGTGATGGCTCTTTGCTTGGAATATACGAGGAGTTGAGTGACCATGTTCCTAATCCTCTGTGGAGCTTTTTGTGCTGGTCTATAAACAAGAGTCTTTAAAACAGATGGAGTGGTTACTCATTTATCATTATTGCTGTTGTTGCCCTTTAATAGACAACTACTAATGTAGTTTTGATAGACACTCGATCTTGATCAATATCAATCGGTAATGCGTGCGAACGATCATATAGTTTCACTGATCCGCTCCGCATTCTGGGGGATGTAGGAAAACTTTAGCTGCTCAGTGTTTTATGACCAGCTAAGCAAGGTTAGTGGCATCAACGAACTCACTCTTTGGTTACTTAGCAACAACCTGTTTAGTAATTTGCACAGCAGGAATTACTGTGCAAACGCCTTTAAAAAAAAAAACAACAGCATGGTAAACGGTGGATTTAACAGGAAAGGTCCAATCATCAGTTTGATAGTATTTCACAGATTTAAAACATTAAACGACTCAATTATCTATTGACTGTTATGGTGTGCTTACATTGAGATGTGTTTTTCAGCCATATTGTCCATCCCTACATTACAGTAACAATGACAAGTGGAGCTGAACGATATTAGCATTAACTTTGGCATCAACTGAAGTTGGTCATTTTCTCAGTATTAGACGGCTAAGTAAACCTGATATTAATAACTGTTTGTTTCCATCTTTTTGCTGTTTATGTCTTTTGGGGGCAAGTTGTGGAGGGGGTCGGCCATGTGGTGTTTGTTTGTTTGGTGTATGTAGCTAAAGCAGGGAAGCAGCATTTGATGATAATCTTGCCATTAACAACAGTATGGTTTAATACCACAGCCAACTTTGGTGAATTAAAGTATAAGTTTTTCATTATCGTGAGACAACTCGATGTTCTCACAATGTTTATAGTTTCATCAATAATGGAATACATGTAGATTATTGCCTATCTCTAATGGCACAGCCAGCCAGCAGGAATCACAGCTGTGAAGACATTTGCACTTGTTTTTCATTCCTTTATATTATAAAGACCAGCTTGTCTCCAGTTGTTGCAGCTGAACATACAGTCTCGTGCAGATGACTGTGGATCATTTGACAAGCAGACCTTCCTCTTCCTGCTTGAAATATCCTGTAGAAATTAAATATACTTTAGGAAAGTAAAAAAAAATATATATATATTTTTTTTTCATGATCAAACCAGGAAGCATTTACATTTTCCAACTTGGCTTTTTTTTAATGTAGAAAAAAAATTGTGGGCTGTGTTTTGATGTTAAGCAGCACATTAAGCTAATATTCATAGGTTTTAATTATCTCTACAATTGCTATGAAATTACAGAAAATTAATGAAGCTTTATTAACTTGTCAGCCTTAACGTCTATATGAATGATGTCCATTGTCTGCAGAACTCCTTCTGTGTTTAATGCCAAGTTTTAACCCAAACTGTTGAGGATCTGATTACATTTTTTTCCTTCCTTGTCCAATCCTCTTTGAGATGCACTATCAATAGCTGAATATGAGCCTGTCTGTAATTAAAACCACTGTTCAGCCTCTGCTGTTTTTATGTTGTATGGACGACTCAAAACAAAGTATCATTTAGTAGGAAACAAATTTATTAAAAATGTTCTCATCTGAAACCTTTTGACTTTATCCAGAAACTGATTTGATCTTTTGAAAATCCATTTCAAATTCAGTGGTCCAACACTGACTGCTGCCCCTCTTGTTTTTGCTTCCTTTTAGATCTTCTCAATTTTCTCTATTTATTTTTAAGAAAGAAAAAAAAAAATATTCGGAGTAATCTAAAACCGTTTATTTGAGCGTCATAGATAAATACCAGAGCATGTCGGAGCAGCATGATCAGTCTCTGGAGGTAGACACCGACACCACAGAGAGAAACCAAGTAAATCGTTTTGGTTGTTTTTTGTTTTGTTTTTTTTGTTTTTTTTAAGAGCAGCTTCCTGAATTAGTCCGCCCTGCCTCTGCCAGTACTTGGTCACGGGAAACACCTTGCAGCATCATATCACATCGCAGCTGCATCTGTGTCTGTTTGTTTTCGTTTTCCTTTTTCCACCACTGGGGGTTTCTGGGGGTTTTTTTGGTGGGGGGGGGTTTACACTGCCAAGATGGGATGCTTGCTTTGTGCTGCGGGTCTTTTTGCTGCTCAGCTGGTCTGAATGTATCCAACCAGCTCTGCTGGATTCTGTCCTAAAGCGTTTCCACCCAATCAGGGATTTTTTAGTATTTCTAGTGGCCATTAGAGAGTCCTTACATAATGTCGTGGTGTTAAATAAGCAGATGGGACATGAAGCCCCTGGATGTTTAAGTGAGTAATTGACCATTGTTTTCTATGGGTGCTTTAAGGCATCCATTTAGAGTTAAAAGGATATAGATTTATTGGATGTCAACCTTTTGTTTCAGCTCAAAACACAACAGCGGGTTATTTTTAAATTTCTCCTGCAGCGCGAATAAAAATATCTTGAAAGCAAAGCTTTCCTGGAATGAACTGACCCAATTACTATTAAAGAGGTTATAAAGGTCTTTGGATTTAAAAAAAATTCAACCCATAAATAATCAGAAACTTGTATGAAAGAAGCGTATGCGGTATTTGTTGCTAGTTTCACAAATGGTTGCTGTACTACAGTAACTTTTGCCCACCATTTTTACCTCAAACTGCTAGATAAAAGTAGCAGGAGGCCTAATCATCCTCCCTGAACCATAATGTTACCCAGATCTCGCGGCAAGCCTTATGTCCGTTGTCCTGGACACACTGGTGTGTCCCGTGGGTCCTAATATTGTATTAACATGCACGGTTTCCATGCCAACATCCTCATAAATAGACGGCGTCCATCTTGTAAAGTAAGGACAAACGGGTGGGGGAGAAATCGAAATGAAAATCACTTGAATTCCCATCAAACAGGTGCATTATTTTCTCCATTGGTCATAAATGCACACATGATGCACACATGAAACACACAAGTATATTGAAAATTTCTTTTTTCTTTCTTTTCTTTTTTTTTTTTTCTTTTCTTTTTTTTTTTGTCTCTGCCTTAAAGTAGTTCTCTCAGGATTTATATCAGTACGGATGTCAAACGTCCACACAGTGGAACTGGGCAGAGAAAGGGTTAGTTTGGTCAGTCCCAGAAAAGCCACTGTGCTGTTCTCTCTGGCAGTACGCCCCCGTTCTAAATCGTAATCTAATCTGTGGTAATCTTGTCCCAAAAAAAAAAATTAAAAAAAAGCATGTGAGCACTCGATACACTCCCCACGAGCTCGTAAAACGACCTTCAGTACTTTAGTGCAATTTGGAGCTCTTGCCAGACAACATCCATCCAATAAACCTGAGGTTATCAAAAGCTGCGCTGTGGCCCGTTTAGGGGGGGTCAAGGAAACCAAACCGCGATAGAAACGATGTAGAGAAGCGTCTCCTAAACTCCCACATCCATAAAGTTCCTTCTAATCTTAGTGCTGTGATTCTTCTTCTCTCTGATCCGGAGATAAAGTCAGCTAAAACGCCATTTTAAGGATATCTTGATTTGACGATGATGTTGAATTTGTAAAACTTTGGATATCATCAAGTTTCTAAGGGACTCCTGTCTTTAAAAAGAATTACCTGGAAGAAAAATGTGGGAAAGGAGAGGAAGAAAAAATGCCCAAAAGATTTGACCTTTATTAAAAAAAGAAAAAAAAATCTGACCTTTAAAGATTTGAAGTGAATCAGAAGCACAGTATGCTTTTACTCTTTCACACCCACACATGTGACCGGTCTGAAGAAGAGGAGGAGGAGAGCACTGAGCCCTGTGTGAAAAGGGTAAGGAGAGAATAATGGCCCTATTAGCCAGGACTACAGAGTCTTGTTGGAACCTGATGCTGTTATGTTGGCATCTGGATGAGAAGAGAGTCAGTCGGTTTGTCAGAGCAGCTGAAATGACGGCAGAACACTCATCAGCTAATGGCGAGCATTCGCCGACTTCCAGCTGGCTCTTTGGGGGCAACAGCGGGGGATTTTTGTTAAATGGCTCAAATTGGGTTCGGATAATTCGGGATGAAGTTTTGTTTTGTTTCCGTGCGTCTTTTCTGCAAACCGTAACGTTGCGCAATAGCCGGGTCTGTTCTGTGGTCTGCATTGCAGGACTCAAAACAATCGAGTAGCTGGAGTTATTTAGCTCCGCTGTGTTTCATAAACCTGTCTTCAAGGACAGTCTTCTTTTCAAAGATGAACGAGGGGAGGAAGTGTGACACACGCTGCGGCTATTTATCAACTCTCCAAAGCTTCTTGCAACTTTCGTCATTTGTAGAATTGGTAAAAACCTCCGCTTTTTGATTAAAAAAAATAAATAAATAATGCTCTAAATTCTGTTTTTAATTCAGCAATGGTTTTATTTTTTCAGTCTCCGGCATTTAATTCTCATCCACCGGATGTTTAGTCCTTCTTGCAGGATTTATTGCCTAATAGGTTAGCCATTTGTTCTCTGAACAACTATCAGCAGATGAATTATGATGCGTCTGGCTATCAGCTCTGATGTAAGAGTGGAAAGAAAGTGATAGGATCATGCTCGGTTTAGTGATCTGGCTGCAGCGCGTGGCCTCATTTCAAAGAGCTAGTATGACTGCGCTACCTTGTGTGGCCTTGTTTGATTTGATAATAAAGTTATTGTTTGCTTTATCTTTCAAAGAGAGAGAAAACTCAAGGCTCGGCTCTCTGTACACACACCGACGTTGCCGCTGTTCTGTCATCTTTGGTTGACTTTTATTGTTTTGATTTCATAACTTTTTATTTTAAAAGCTGACATTTATTGATTTTAAAAAAAAAAAAAAAAGTATCAAGAGTTTTATAACTTTTCCTTCACAAGTTTATTCAAGCTTGCTCACAGTAGTTGAATGAAAATAGTATTGTACCAAACATGGCATGAGGGGGGAAAAAAACCCTCCATAAACCAGTGGCCAACCAAGACAAAACTTTTGAATGAAAAGTATCATAAGATTAGAGGCAGTCCGGTTTATTTTAAAAGAAAATATGTGTAAAACTCACTTTTCTACACATAACCAATGTCTTTTATTTAGTTTAGCTGCACCTAATGTAACTTTCAAAATTTTTTGGGGTCTTTATTTTATTTTATTTTATTTTAGAGAGAGTTCATCTACAATGAGTTTTCTCGCAGCAAACTCACTTAAAGCTAAAGCTACATACCGTATATAGTGGTTGGAGGGGAAGTTAAAACACTAACATCTCTCATTTGGCTCAGAGAAAATACAAGTTGTTGCTGCTCGTCCTTATGGGTAAGTTGAACCCTGGAAGGGAGCAGTTATTGATACAATTAACATGGTCTATGGATAAAAACCCCCCAAAAAACTAGAAACCATGGTGAAACTATGCTTTTTTTTTTTTTTTTAACCTGAAAAAGTTTATGCTCACAAACACCTGTGGTCAAAAGATTCCACTAGAGCGATCTGTTGTGCTGTGAACTCTAAAACTTTGCATGTTTGCTAAAGAGTAACCGTGCACTCATTCCACAAAGTTCCACCAAAGATGTTCTCTACTTTCAAGATTTTTATGTTTTTAATCTCCAACGTATGACGGCACTTGAGCTTCACATGCGTCCCAAGTGTCATTTTAGTTCTGAATCCCTGCTCTTTGTCTTCTCTTCAGATCCAGTTTGCAGACCAGAAGCAGGAGTTCAGCAAGCGCCCGTCCAAGATCGGCCGGCGCTCTCTGTCCCGCTCCATCTCCCAGTCCTCCACCGACAGCTACAGCTCAGGTAAACAAACAGCCTGGCCGTCACTCGCTCTCCGCAACTTGCGGTTTCCTGACTTTCCAACACTTTTCCTTCTGATTCCGCCTGGATGAATGTTTGACTAAGCCTCCCCCCGTCTCCTCATCAACCGCCTCTGTCCTCGCTCTCACAGTCTAACCCTGTGGTTCTCATGAAACCGTGGGCTCTGTGTTAGCGGATTAGCTGCCGGTGGTCTCCCGAAAGCGCAGGGATTTATTGGAATAGGAAACCCAAAAAGAAAAAGAAAAAATTAAATCCTGTATCTCATGCTATAGCAGGATGAGGCTACAGAGGTGAGCTTTAGATTAATTAGTTGTTGAAATGTTAATTAGTGAAAGAGGAGGTGACTTAGAAAATTGATGCACAAACAGCTGTTAAAATATTAACTATTCAACCTACTTTCTGTAATTTATAACTTACGGGATCAGCAGCTTTGTGAGCAATTACTCTGTCCTTTCTGGGAAAACAGTTATTTTTATAGGTACGTGGAATCAAACAGCACACTTTACACAAACACTCATTTATCCGATTTCCTAGAACGATGACAGAGCGGAGAGGTCACAAAGTCTGAGGAATGGCTAACATCAGGACCCTCACTGCTCTTAACCTTTGTATCTCTCCCCTCATCCTCGTTTTTGTAAACATTTAAATGCTCTCCTGCGTAACGTGCTCGGACTTGTGCTTTAAATACCCCAC
Source organism: Poeciliopsis paucimaculata (assembly GCA_903067055.1). Taxonomy (NCBI): domain Eukaryota; kingdom Metazoa; phylum Chordata; class Actinopteri; order Cyprinodontiformes; family Poeciliidae; genus Poeciliopsis; species Poeciliopsis paucimaculata. Next base: position 5,916 of record CAEGAD010095321.1, on the reverse strand, counting down.
TGTGTGTCAGGAGTCGGAGCCTCCAATGAAGCAATTAACATAATGAATTAATCTGCACCTTGGTCCTCTGCTTTGCCAAATGGACATTTGGACGCCGAGTCACACTTAGAGGAGGGGAAGTGATGGACACCCCAGGGTCAGGGGCGCTTTAAAAACAGTTTTTGCCGCTCTGCGCTTTTAGTGAGACAGTTTGTCATGTTAGAGCGACAAAACCTTTGAGTGTTGAATTGGGATTTTATTTGCAGTGGTAGGATGATGATGCACAGATTAAAAAGGTTTGCAGAGATAAGAATCTGTGTATTCATCCCCACTGAGTCGATATAAAACCATTTTTTGCTGCAATTAGAGCTTCAGATTATTTTGAGGTTATATCTATCTTGCATATAGGGACATATTTTATTCATTGTTGTCAGTTTTTCATTGCAAAATAGTTCAAACTCAACGCTCAGGTTGCATGGAGTGCCTCCGAACATCAGTTTTCAACCCACAGATTCGCAATTAAATTTAATCTAAATTTGATTAGGCCATTTTTATCCACAAACTTTACTCGAAAGCAGGTTTTCTCCAACCGATGGCTCTTGCAGCCTTATTAAGAGTGACTCTTAATAACTTTGGCGTAGAATTGAAAAAGAACCAGCCAATATTGTTGAAATTTAGATTTGGAAAAAACTGTTAAAAACCCGCATTTGTTATTCTCCTTTTTCCCCACAATAATCAAATTTTCACAAAAGTACCAGTCATATGTTCTTGGATCTGTTTTTCTTGTTAGGTTGGAATCTGTGAATTTTAAGTTTCATTGTATAGAGAAAAAAATCCATCCATTTTTTTTGTTAAATTTTGTATTTATCTTGATTTTAAATTGTGAAAATATAAATAAAATGGCAGTTCTTTAAAAATGACAACAAATTTCCTATATCTAAAATTCTAAATTGTCTCTTTCAAAAAGATGCGACGTTATTGGAGATAAATGAAATTAATTAGGTTATTATTTTCTGTAGATCTAATGGGTAAAAGGTAATTGTTTTGTCTTTTTGTCTCGAATAAGAGCAAATATTTCTATACTGTAAAACATAAAAGCCAACAGAGTAACACTTGGTGTAATTATGATCCTGCACAAACAGCGCAGAGTGAAAGTTTAACTCTGAAAAAGCAGCCGCAGCGTGAAGTCTGGCAGACGCGCCGTCTCTCTGTTGTTGCTCGGTAACGGGAGAAGCTGAGCCAGACAGATTTATCGTCACTTCGACTGAGTGATCCAGAAAGCTCGGCCTGGTCAAGTTTGAATTACAGGGTATTAAGAAAAAAGGCCAGTGCTGCGAAACCTTTCTTCAAAGCCAAGTTTTAGGTTTGCTGAAAATAAACGCTTTGTGTCCTTTCCCTGCGATCTCTTGCAGCGGCGTCGTACACCGACAGCTCCGACGATGAGACCTCACCCCGGGACAAACAGCAGAAGAACTCCAAAGGCAACGGAGACTTCTGCATCAAAAACATCAAGCAGGCCGACTTCGGGCGCAGAGAGATCGAGATCGCAGAGCAAGGTAGAACCAACGCACTCAGAAGGAGTTTGATCACATCGGTGCAGGGCTAAACGCGCGGATAGCATCTTTTAGCATCTGTAACTCCTTCATCTGGACGACTGGATGGATCAGAGCTCAGCTAATGAGATTAAAGCTGGGAATTCCTCTTACCTTCCAGCTAATTCCAGCTTCCGCTTTGTGTGTGTTTCCCTCTCCGCCAGAGATGCCAGCACTGATGGCGCTGAGAAAGCGTGCTCAGGGGGAGAAACCCCTCGCCGGTGCCAAGGTGGTGGGCTGCACACACATCACCGCGCAGACCGCTGTGAGTGACACGACAAAAAAAACCCAAAAAAAACAACACAGGCAACGTGTTGACGTCTGAGGCAAAAAGCCGTACTATGCAGCTTTGTTTTTTTGTTTTTCCCAGGTGCTGATGGAGACTCTGTCAGCTCTGGGCGCTCAGTGCAGGTGGGCAGCCTGCAACATCTACTCCACCCAGAATGAAGTGGCTGCAGCTCTGGCAGAAGGAGGTGAGAACTGTTTGAAAGCCTTCAGTCCAAAATCTTTCTATATTCTCTTTCTTGTTACATTTTTGTCAACTCTGCGATCTTCGCTTCCTTCCACTCTGCAGGTTTCAGCGTGTTCGCCTGGAAGGGTGAGTCAGAGGATGACTTCTGGTGGTGCATCGACCGCTGCGTCAACGTGGAAGGCTGGCAACCCAACATGGTAGCAACCGTCTTTTTTTTTTTTAATACTTTTTTTTAACGTAGTTTTCAACGCATGTGCAACGCAATAAAATGTATATTTTTGTAATTAAAAAGGAATTTAATTATTTGTTTATTAATCTGTAATGTATTTATGTTTCTGTATAAAATTGCTTTAGTCGAATAAAAAATCAGCTGAATTTGCCAATTTCTTTTAAATTTTATCCAATTTGTCATTAGAATAGTCGATTGCTAAAATAATTATTAGTTGCAGACCTGATCATATCAGACTGCCTCCAACCAAACAAAGGCCTTTATATATATATATTTTTTTTTTACCCCACATAATCATGTGTTACTGTGTATTGGTTGTCTCATAAAATGCATCTATATGACAAAAACACTATTTTCTGTCCTTTCTTTTAATTTATTCTTTACATCTTTTCATATTTTTCTTCCTACCTTCTTTATTTTAACTCCATTTCTCTCCCCAGATCCTGGATGACGGTGGAGACCTGACGCACTGGATTTATAAAAAGTACCCCAACATGTTCAAGAAGATCAAGGGCATCGTAGAGGAGAGTGTTACTGGAGTCCACAGGTAGGATAAGCATATGTCCTCTTCTTTTTGCATGACTTTTTTTTCTTTATGCTAAATATTACAGACATGTTTTAGTTGAAAGATGATTAACCTGATTCTCTGTATCTTTAAAGATTCAAATATTTGTAAAAATCTGCACAGTAACAGAATAAGACCGTTTGCATCCATTGTCAAGTTTGGCAACATTGCCATCTAGTGGTGGAAAGTGGCACACATTTTTGTCTGCACTCACAGTTTGATGCAAACGATATAAAATAGAAAATACTTTTGAATTTCTTTATGTTTGGATTCTATTTTTAGTTGTGCCATCAAAAGGATCTAATAAGAAATGCTGTATGTGTGTGTGTGCATGTGTGTGCGCGCAGGTTGTACCAACTGTCCAAGGCGGGGAAGCTGTGTGTTCCAGCCATGAACGTCAACGACTCTGTTACCAAGCAAAAGTTCGACAACCTTTACTGCTGCAGAGAATCCATCTTAGATGGGTATAAAACATGTTTTCTTTCCTTACAAATCGCTTCCAATGGTAGAGAAGCAGCAGCACTGAAACGTGTATCTGTGTCTCCAGCTTGAAGAGGACCACTGATGTGATGTTTGGAGGCAAACAGGTGGTTGTTTGTGGATACGGAGAGGTAATGGTTTTGTTTAAGTCACATGTATTCCTGCTGGCGTTCTGCTAAAATTGAGAAAAATCTCGCTAGAATTGAAATAAGTATTGGGTGAAAAAGTTTACATTTATTGTAGATTTTCTCTGATCAACGCTGGTATAGAAACAGGTAAAACACTGTGAATATTTGGCACAGTCTCACTTTGCTTTCTGTCACCAATAACAGCAGGATGTTTGAGCACTTTTTGAGAAATAGTTCTTTTAAATTGCCAGCAAACCTCATCTTTAAGAATGGTCTTGAAATGTTCAACAGGTGGCAGCCAGAGCTTTGGAAGGCGGTTCAAAACAAAGTTAGCCTGATTTATACATGCCTAAAACCCATTTGATGCGTGTTTTGGTTCATAGAAATGTTGGAACGCCCAGTTGTGCCCAATTTTTAACCATCTGACTCAAACTGTTAATTTTGATTGAAAGGAAATTTAGAACAACCAAGCAACTCCAGTCTGCCCGAAACGGGAAGCTACAGAAACTTCAACTCTATGAAAAATTCACAGCCTGTGAGAATGAGAGAAAATCTAACAGTAATCAAACGTGCCCACCCAATTCTTGTTAAAAATCAATGTATCATCATCTGAGGTGTCAGTGTCTGTGTTATTATTACATCACAGTCGACTGCGACTGCACTGATCACAGCTCTAGCTCTGGCCTGCTATCTGGGAATGCTGTGTGCATTTCTGCCTGCGTTTCTCTGTGACACACTGAATTCACCCCTGTTAACTGTAAATTAGCAGTCCTTCTATTTTCACCTCCCTCAGGTTGGGAAAGGCTGCTGCGCTGCCCTCAAAGCCATGGGCTCCATCGTCTACGTCACAGAGATCGACCCCATCTGTGCCTTGCAGGCCTGGTAAGCTTGAGTTTTTCTTTATTTTGGCTCATTTATATTGCAGGAAAGTCACTTTTCACTATTACTGCAGCTAACAATTATTTTAGTAATTGATTATTCTAGCGATTATTCAATTAATCGGATTTAAAAATGGGCACTTTCTGCGCATTTTTTATTTAACATTATCATCTTTTATACAATATTAGAAAACTGCAAACAAATATTTCAACTCCTTTTTAAAATGGGAAAATAAACATGGTATTGCCTTAAGTGCAATGTCAAAAGATGTATCTGCACCTAAAAGAAAAAAATACTTCTAACATCAACATGTGAAAAGCTCAGCCCTTTCTACTCAACTTATCAATACAGTGTAGGGCTGATCTGTTGATAATTTTTTCTGATTAACTGATTGATTACATAGCAAAAAGAGCTTAATTGTCTTACAGTATTTGAAGCAGATGGAGCTAAAACTGCCATTTGAATTCTGGGTAGACTATATTCACAGACGTAGAAGGTTTTTATCTTAAATGCAAAACTTGTATATTTATTGTACAGCTTTGGTTTAGTTACTGCTCTGAGTATGTTCTTTCAGCAAATGGCCATAACTGAAGGAACAAGTAATCCATTCCTAAATTAGCTGTTATTTTAATTAATTGATTAATCGTGATTATTAAGTCACTAATGATTAATCATGATTATCAATTAATCATTAATTTTATTTTATTTTATTTATTTTTTTTTAGCATGGATGGCTTCAGACTGGTGAAACTCAACGAAGTCATCAGACAAGTGGACATCGTCATCACCTGCACAGGTTGGCTTGCTGCTTTCACCCTCGGCTGCTGATCTTGATATTCTGCTAATCCAGTCAGGGGGCAGATGTTCACAGTTTTTGTTGCGTCTTGTTCAAGGTGACTAGACGGGTCATTGAGTCGGCAAAATCCTCTGCAGTGGTCGCTAATAAAGTTTTGAAACTCGAGGGCGAGGGAGCTGACGCTGACCTTTGGATTAGAGCAGAGAATTACTGGTCACCAGTTTGTTACCAAATACCGCCCTTCAGGGTCGGAGCGGAGGCTCTGCAATCGTAGCGAGTTGCAGAGGAACAAGGCAGCCTTAAAAAAAAAAAAAAAACATACCTTCCTGGTTCTTTGTTTTCTTCCCCTGAATGAGATTTGCACCTTTAGGTAAAAAGAGCGATGTTGACAATCCAGCTGTGTGGAAGATTAGTGTAAAAAGCCAATAGTTTTTTTGTTTGTTTTTTTTTGGCGAATATAGAGCACATTGAGAAAGTTTCTTTTGAGTATTTTCATATGATTCATTGTATTTATGTCCAGTTCCATATAGTACACCAACAAAAAGATGTGTATAATCATAAAGTAAAAAGAAAAATGATGTGCCTCTACCACCTTTGAACATCAACAAGTTTTGACCATTCTTCTTTGCTTCATTGCTCAGTTTTTATCAGATGAGATGGAGAATTTGTCTTTTTTTTTTTTTTATTTATTCTTTATTTTATATATAATTTTTTTTTTTTTTTTTTTTTTTTTTTTTTTAAAATTTTTTATTTAAATTTTTTTTTTGTTTTTTTATTTAATTTAAAAAAATTTTTT